>CAMZMU010000086.1:31542090-31730848 GCA_947311845.1 Poa pratensis | reverse complement strand
GAACCCCCCGAGTTAGGGTTGACGACGGCGGCGGCAGCGAATATGTTCTGGATGAAAGGCTCGGGTTTTAGGGTTTTCGCTTCTCGGGGAATAAATAGGCGAAGGGGCGATGTCGGCGGACCCCCGAGGGGCCCAAACCACCTGCAGGCGCGGCTGGGCCCACTGCCGCGCCTAGGTGTGGTTTGGCCACCTCCTGCTCCTCTTCGTCTCTCCTTCGGACTCCGTGTACGTGCTGGAAAAATAGGGACCCTGGCCTTTTGTTTCGTGCAATTCCGAGAATATTTCCAGAAGTAACTTCTGAAACCAAAAACAGCTGAAAACAGGGAACTGGCACTGTGGCATCTTGTTAATAGTTAGTCCCAGAAAATGCATAAAAGTGATACGAATGTATATAAAACATGTAGCAAATGGTATAATAAAAGCATGGAACAGCAAAAATTATGGATACGTTGGAGACGTATCATGTGCACCCACATTGGGGTCTTTGGAAGAATATCTTCACTGTGAGGAGAACGCCGGGAAGAAAGGCGTTTATGCTGTTGGCGGCTTCAACATTCAACCGCAAAGAAGTCGCATATTTTGACATTAAGCAAGTCGAATCTGCGCAAGGTTGGAGGCAAAGTGGTTCTACTTCACCACCAACCAAGAGGACTGCCGCGCTTTGATCCCCACGCGCCTCTGGTGAAGACACGGGATTGGCTGCATCAGACCACTGCTGCTGAAGAGGCTGAGGTGAAGCCTTTGATGGCCAAGATTGCCAAGCTTATGAAGACTGCGGGCCGCGAAGTGAGCGGCCTGCATTTGATTTCGACCTTCATCAAGAGGGGTGCAGCCGCTGCGAGTGCGAGCGCACCCCATGTGGGCATTTCAGGGTCCACAGGACCCGACACGTTTGGTGCCTGGCCAAACTCTGCCAGCACCTGATGATGTGGAGAAGCGAGTTCGATCGATCACCAAGCTGACGGCGAACGATAGCTGCCCACTCGATTGCCCTGTCGAGCTTTCGACAGTGAGCACCCTTTACCCAAGGTATTCGCTGTCTTTCCTTTATGCATTTAGCATTGGAGATATGATTTTGTCGAGTGATAGCTCATGGCTAGATTGTGTACAGGGTCATGTCCCCCTCAAATGCTTGCCCCCACTACCCGAAGATGGGGATACCGCGGAGACAGAGGTATTGCTGGCTGATCATAAAGTCGGCGACGTCTCACTCGCCTCCGCGCACACCCCTACAGAGGAGGCAGAGGACTCCGAGCAAGAGGAGGAGGGAGCTTCCACTCCTGAAGCGCCGTCGTGCAGACGAAACAAAATCGACTGCAGAAAGCTCGCCTCCGCGTGCCACTCGAGTCGAGGATTCTGATTCTTCTTCGACTGACTCGGGGGCCTAAGGGGAAGTCCCCTTCCGTGCAGCTTCACCGGCTAGGTCGCCGTCATTCAAGGCGTGTATAGACTATAACACGCTGATTCTATCGGATGACGACAAACTCAGTAAGTTTGTGCTGGAACATTATGTGTCATAGGTTATGCTTTTTGCGACTGATTCTGATATGTGCAGGCTGGTCGAGGACGACCCACCCAAGGTTGATCTGCCACCGCCTCGCCTGAGGTGACACCCGTTTCTCTTCTTCGGGTGAAGCGATTCGCTCAGAGGCCCAACAGACTTCCCCGGCAGCTCCTCGACCCGAGCCTCAGAAAAACATGCCTTCCTCATCGGGTGAAACGCTTCCTGCACGTTATAACCACGTAAGTGCGATATGCTCTTTTTTGATTGTGTTTTGATCAACAGCTGAAGCCATGTATGCACTGATTTCCTGAATTTTATGCTGTACAGTCATTCATCCGTACTCTCCTTGAGTCGGGTGACACATATTTGCAAGTGAGCAGGAACGCGATCAACTGCGAGCCAGAGTAGAGCAGTTGGACCGTAAGAATTTCCCGCCTCTCCTTTTATGCCCTTTTTGTTTAATGTTCTGATTTTTGCTAAAAGGTGGCTTGTGCCATTCGCAGGTGAGAAGGCAACGTCTGCCACCCGTGTGCAAGAGCTTGAGAAGAAACTCGAAGATTCACAAAAAAGCTCGAGGAGGTGGAGCACGCGAAACACTGCAAACTCATCGGCTTCGCGCGTTGTCCCAAGTGCTGGGAGGTAATGTGTTTGAGAGAATATTTCGAGTTTGATCTGACTACCACCAGTAGTATAACTTATGCTTTTTTCCAACAAAACTGTTGGTGCCGAGCCTACCGTCGATGAGGCTCATTCGAGGATGCGGCGAGTGCCTTCGACAAAATATGTGCCCGCACTCGAGAGGCTTTTCGCCGGTCCTAAGAGTGCACTGACTTCTATATATCAGACCGTGCTGCCTGCCAATCACCACCTAAGACAGTGGAGGACTTGGCTGACATGTTTGCACCGGGGACAACCACCCTGGCGAACTTCGCCCGAGCCCAAATGGTAGGTGGATCCGAGACCACCCTCATTCTGTTAAGGGCAACGTGTTGCGGGTGATTTTGCGACAGCTCTGGCTGTTTCCCGAAGTTCTGGTGGAAAACCAGCCATTACGGACGCTATGAAGATGGAAGCTGGAACACTATCGAAGAAGATGGTGACCATGCTTGAGAAGCGTGGCGGTGTGTCTGAGCGTGCTGGTCGTGCTGCTAGGGCTAGGTTTGAGTCGGTGTCAGACGTAGCATAGTCGACAGTTTATGTCTTTTTATGCTTTTGCTTGTAAAGAACTCGAATGCCGCCAGGGCTTTTGTTTATTATGAATTGCATCTTTGCTTGCTTCATGCTACCGTCATGCGTGTCCTCTTGGAGAACAGCCCCCGAGCCTGCTTGGTCGGGGTTTATGCAAGTGTGATGTGAAACTTACTGAAGTATATTTTGTGTAGTCTGAAGGTCGTGCTGTAGCAACTGGTTCATCTCAAGCAGCTCCAAGCCCAAGCACACTCAAGCGTGAATGACCAGAAGCTGATTGAATATCTCACGCAGAAATTCACAGCTATGGAGGCAGAGCTGAAGGAGACCAAGGCTTCCCTTGCTGATCTCCAGTCGAGACCCTCACACCCTCTTCAGAGCGAGAGTTATTCTTGCTGGCGGAATTGGACAAGGTGAATCTGCAGCTCGAGTGTAAGTTCACCCGATACACACTTCTTCTTTTGCTTCGGCAGGCTCGAATATACGAGCTGATTATGCTATGAATGCGCAGTGCCTGCTTTGATAAGCAAAAGGAGGAGATCCGAATACGCGAGCGACTGGACGATCAGGCCAATACCAGAGTATACCCATCACCCCTTTTGGTCAGATAGGGATAGGAGTCAGACACTTGTGACTCTTATGATCGCGCTTGGCGTGTGGCTGTTGTGCTGGAGAGCTGTAGGCAAGCCTTCTCCAGGATACACCACGCGTTGTTCCCCCTAAATGAGCAGCCGAGGTTTGCGGCCTTGCTAGGAAAATTCGCAAGGGCAAGGCCATTAAGAAGTTTGTGCGAGAGCAACTCATCAGCGGAGCGAATGTGGCACTCGCCTTTGTTCGGACTGACCACCCGAACCTTGATCTGAAGAAGATTGCCCTGGGACCAGCACCTGTACCTGGCGTGGTCCCGTGCCTATGGAGGAACATTACAAGGAGACCCGCGTGGATGCCCTTGTATTGGTTCATCATGTATTAAAGGAAGGAAAAATGGGCTCCACCCAAAGATGAGCCAGTAGATTAAGGTTTTATGTAGGGGTCAGCCCCCGAGTGTAATTTTGCCACTTGTGTATATTTTGTTTATGTGTATGCGCGCAGCCCCCGAGTGTATCGAGTGGGTTTTATGAAAATACAGAGTATGGAACATAAATTGCACAGCCCCCGAGTGCTCGAGTGAGGCTGTGAATTTTTGCGATGTTTGGAGCTGCAACTCATGATTTGAGCAACTTTTTCATTTATGTATGATTTTTATGACCCAGCCCCCAGATTCGAGTGCGGCTGGAGTATTATGTTTGAAGGAGCGAAAGCTCATGCTTTGAGACAGCGCAGCCCCCGAGTATTCGGGTGAGGCTAATTGTGTTCGAATAAGTTATGCGAGTAGTAAGGAGGAGAAATATGAGGAATCATTGATTATATTCCATTTTTGAATGTTAAGCTGCAGGCCGCCTCATTAAAAACCTCCAGTCCCCTAGGTACCCTGGTAAGGAAAAGAACGCGTCTGAAACCCGCAGCCATCCGACATATGTGCATTACATTGCGACTGAACAATCTAAGCATAAAACGGCGCAGCTGCGCAACTTCCAAGGATTATGCGAGAGTTCGCCTGTCTTCGCGTGCTTCAGTCTGTATGCTCCATCACCAATGACCTCGGTGATGATGAAGGGTCCTTCTCATGAGAAGCAAGTTTGTGCACCTTCTTTTGCTTCAGTCGAAGCACCAGGTCGCCAACCTCGAAGACCTGGTACGCAGTCGACGACTGTGATAGTTGCGGAGGTCTTGCTGATAAACAGCTGTGCGTGCTAGCGTCGTGTTGCGCGCTTCTTTGAGCAAGTCGACTGCGTCTTCGAGTTCTTCGTGCGTCTTCTTCATGGTACGCTTCGACTCTTGGTGCATTGAATCGTACATCTGATGGCAGGATTGCCTCTGCGCCTAGACCATAAAAATGGGGTAAATTGTGTTGAAGCGTTGGGAGTTGTGCATAGGCTCCATAGCACCGATATGAGTTCTTCGACCCAAGCACCCGCGGCTCTTTTGAGTGGCACCAGGAGGCGTTTCTTGATTCCACTTGTTACGAGTCCGTTGGCTTTTTCAACTTGGCCATTGGACTGTGGGTGTGCCACGGATGCGTAGTTGAGCGTGATATCTTGCTCTTTGCAGAAGGTTCGGAATTCTTCAGTCCGTGAAATTTGTACCGTTATCAGTGATGATGCTGCTTGGCACACCAAAGCGGTATATGATGATTTTGAAATTGACTGCTGTAGTGGCAGTCGAACTTGTGATAGGGACTGTTTCGATCCACTTGGTGAACTTGTCGACCGCTGATGTCTACGCACGCTTCTATTCTTGTAGACAGTGTTGGCCTCCAAGTGCAGAGGTTTGTAGAACAGCAGCAAGTTTCCCTCAAGAATCACCCAAGGTTTATCGAACTCAGGGAGGTAGAGGTCAAAGATATCCCTCTCAAGCAACCCTGCAATTAAGATACAAGAAGTCTCTTGTGTCCCAACACACCCAATACACTTGTCAGGTGTATAGGTGCACTAGTTCGGCGAAGAGATATTAAAATACAAGTAATATGGATGATTATAAGTGGTAATTGCAATCTGAAATAAAAATGGCAGCAAGCAAACATGTAGCAAACTGGTTGTAAACGGTGTTTCAATGCTTACAAACAAGGCATAGGGATCATACTTTCACTAGTGGTCACTCTCAACAATAATAATATAATTGAATACATAGATATTTCCTCTTCACTATGCTACTCTGAGTTATTCTCTCGTTGGATAACGAACACCAATCCACCCGTAGGGCTATAAAAGCACACCTTAAAGTCACATTCCTCATGTCTAGTTAACCCCACACATCAACTTGAGCGCCCTAGAAGGTACTAGACAAACACCGCAATTTCATAGAGACATCCAACGCAAATAATAACTCATGATAAGTATTCCTGTTATCTTTAGCCTAAGAGCCACACACGGGGCGTACACTGTCTACTTCGCACCGTGGGACAATGGTGACTCCGGAGATTACATTAATAAAACCACTTGAGTAGCATATAAGATAATGAAGAGTACATCTATGGATCCAACTATAGATTACAAAGCTCATGATCACATAAAGATCACACCATGAGAGAGAGATAAACCACATAGCTACCGTAGAGCCCTCAGCCTCGGGGAGAACTACTCCCTCCTCATCATGGGAGGCAGCAGCGGCGATGAAGATGGCGGTGGCGTCGATGGAGATGGCTCCGGGGCAATTCCCCGTCCCGGCAAGGTGCCGGAACAGGACCTTCTGACCCCCGAAACGGAGTTTCGTGGCGGCGGAGCACGGAGATGTATTCGGGAGTTTCGTCAATTGTGTTAGGGTTTACTCCGCGGGGGCTATTAATGGTCCAAAGGGCAGCTTCAGAAGGTTCCCGAGGCAGCCACACGTGCCTCGGCGCGGCAGATTTTAATCTGGGCCAGCCGACTTGTCGGGCCTGCACAGGCCGCATACGAACTCCGATGGAGATGAACCTTTTTATAAAACGTGCGACGGAAAATTCCCGGCAACTTTCGCGACTAGACTTTCTCCATTTGACGTCGTCTTCAGGCCGAACGTGACGATCTTTGAAAATAGTTTTCAGACAAATTTCTGGAAAGTCCCAATTTGACTCCAACAAGGTTTCCTTTGCCCAATTTTGATAATTCTACACATCAAAGTGTAAAACAAGAACATTGTGCACTTTGGCAACTATGTAGGTTAGTCCAATAAATGTCATAATATGATATAAAGTGCATATAAAACATGTGACAATTGATATAAAACATGCATGGAACATCAAAAATTATAGATACGTTTGAGACGTATCAGCATCCCCAAGCTTAGTTCCTACTCGTCCTCGAGTAGGTAAACGATAAAACAATATAATTTTTGAGGTGACATGCTACCAACATAATCTTGATCTAATAATGATGTAATGGTAAGTGAGCTGAGATCAAATCATTCAAAGCAAATGTCTATAATTGATATTAAATAAGAGATAATAAAGCAAGATAGTTAAACAAGCTAAAAGTTTTCATGAATGACGGCCTTTAAGACATGAAACCGTACAAGGTTCATTATAGATGTTTTAAGTATCCAGTGTAAGAGTTCTATCCTTCAATTCCAAGCATCAAGCAATTTTTCATAACATAGAAGAACGGATCCAGTCAAGTAAAAGTAAACATGAACGTCATGAATCCACTGTTTCGAGGTCTACTCAACCGTGAGCGTAAGCATTTAGTATTGGCACCAGGATGTTATGGCAAAGAGAACGTTAATGGGGGTTTGGAAAGGCCAATGGAAGAAAGTCTCACAAAGCTATAAGTGATCATTAGACAAGAGGAAGTCTTATAATCGAAGCTATGCAAGGAGTAGTGATTGCCATGCAACGGATGCACATAGAGCTATATGTGTATGAAAGCTCTCCAATGGAACTAGTGGGGGTGCATCCAACTCGGTTGCTCACGAAGACCTAGAGCACTTTTGAGGAAGCTCATCATTGGAATATACAACCCAAGTTCTATAGTAATATTCCCCACATAGTTATACTAGTAAAGCATGAAAACTCTCTCAAATGGAGCATAGGTGCTAAACATGAGCACAAATGATGACTATGAATACTGCAAGTGCTAAACATGAGCACAACTTTGATAAAGGATAGTAGTGTTGCCCCCCTTTTCTTTTTTCTTTTTTTTTCTTTTTTTTTTTTTTTTTCTTTTTTCTGTTTCACTTTTCGATGGCCTCCATGGCTCTTTTCTAGCAGGGGCAACACTCTAATATGATTACAAACTTTTTGGTACAAATAACTCATAATGAACAAAACATGATGTATAAAACTGTATGCCTCTGCCAGTGTAGCAGGATGTGCAATGATCTAGCGTAACATGGGTAAACCACACATCAGCTGTATAGAACCATGCAAAGCAATATATAAATGATAAATGACAACAAGTCATGTAATGTAAAATGGAAGTTGCATGGCAATATATCTCGGAACAGCTATGGAAATGCTGTGAGGTAGGTATGGTGGCTGTTTTGAGGAAGATGTATGGGCTTATGTGTAGGAGAACAAGAGGAAGTCCTCCCACGGGTTTTGATGTACTGGCGAAGTATGCACAACTCTCAATGTGAGAAAAGGGCAATGCACAGCACCGAAGAGGCTAGCAAATTTGGATGGTGGAAGTGCCAAAACCGTAGCTTAACATTAGTCAAAAAGAACTCACAAGTTTATTGCAAACAACTAGCAGGTTCAACATTAAGCGCATGGTTAACATTTACCCCAAGGAGGGCCGTTCACGGCGGCACAAGTACCCCGTTAGATCCCTCGACCTTCACACACAACCTAGTTATTACGAACCACTTTTCAGACATGGAAAGCTATCAAGTCCAACTACACCTTCAACAATTTTAGTGTTTGTAGTACGGTGCAAGCTTAAAGACAATAATCCACTAATGATTTTAACTTAATTAACCAGCAAGCTTTACCATCTATTACTTAATACCTCAAAACGTTTGCAAGGAATCAGGTTATCAAAGTTCAATGATCTACAAGATTATGCAAGTTTTCATTATACCACTACCACACGCAACATTTCTGAACCAACATATTAACCAAGCAACTCTCCAAACAAATATAAGTGAAGCAAGAGAGTACTTTCTACAAAAGAACTAATAGCTCTGACAAGAGATACATGAAAACAAGAGCTAGAAGCTAAAGCGCGAAAATGAATACTCAACAGATATAAGTGAAGAATAAGGAGTATTCCATGAAAAAGCGGAGCGTGTCTCTCTCCCAATCAAAATGCTAGGGTCCAGTCAAGCTTTATTGAAAATAAAAGTACAATACTGAAAATAAAAGCACACAGACGCTCCAAGAAAAGCACATATGATGTGAAAGAATTAAAATATAGTTTCACTAGAGATGACCTGATAATTTTGCCGATGAAGAAGGGATGCCTTGGGCATCCCAAGCTTAGACGCTTGAGTCTTCTTGAAATATGCTGGGGATCCATGGGAGCCTCCCCAAGCTTGAGCTCTTCACTCTTCTTGATCCTATTATATCATCCTTCTCTCTTGACCCTTGAAAACTTCCGTCACACCAAACTCAAAGTAAATCTATTAGAGGGTTAGTGCATAATCAAAAACTCACATGTTCTATAAAGACGCAATATGACTTGTTACTTTAAACATTAGCTACAGCCACTGATGTTATGTGAAGCTCTTCCACCCAAAAAAGAATTTCACTCAACACTAGTAAAAGAGAGAATGCAAAATAAAAAGGCATAATCTGTCTAAAACAGAACAGTCCGCAAAGACGAATTTTTTAAGGCACTTACGACGCTCAGATCGAAAAACTCTAGACTAATGAAAGTTTCATACATTCATAAAGATTACGCACAAAAAATTTCAGATTTAATTAAGAATCTGGTGATTTTAGAATTTCGTACAGTGAACAGCAAAAATCTGTTTCTGCGCAGCAATCAAATTAAGCATCAT
Organism: Poa pratensis; assembly: GCA_947311845.1. Lineage (NCBI taxonomy): Eukaryota > Viridiplantae > Streptophyta > Magnoliopsida > Poales > Poaceae > Poa > Poa pratensis. The sequence goes on along the minus strand of CAMZMU010000086.1, from coordinate 31,721,640 downwards.
CTTAACACTAGAGGCTACTCTTGGCACAACAATGCAAAAAGTAAAGATACAAAGGAGTTGCTACAGAAGTAAACAAACTCCTTGACTCAAATAAAAAATTACAGAAAATAAAAATAATGGGTTGCTCCCATAAGCGTTTTCTTTAAAGCCTTTTAGCTAGGCATGATATTTTGATGATGCTCTCATATGTATAAGAGTTGAATATGAAAGAGCATCAAGAAGCAAGTATCAAACTATTTAAGCTAACACACTTCCTATGCAAGGAATCTTGTAAGAAAATAAATCAATAAAGCAAAAGTGACTAGCATAGGAAGGCAAAACAATTGCAACTTCAAAACTTTCAACATAAAGAGGAGACTTAGTATTATTGTGATATGTGAAGCCATGTCTCCCTCTCTCATAATGACCAGTAGGTTTTAAAGTAACCATCAAAAAAAGCAAATCAAGAGAAAGCTCAAAACCTTCGACATAAAGAGAAATTTAGTAACATGAAAATTTCTACAACCATATTTTCCTCTCTCATAATAATTTTCAGTAGCATCATGAACAAAACAATATAGCTATCACATAAAGCATCTTATCATGATCCACATGCATAATATCATTACTCTCCACATAAGCATAAACAGTTTCATTAGTAATAGTGGGAGTAAAAGTATCACATCCATCATTGTAATCATCATAAATTGGAGGCATAGAATAATCATAATGAATTTTATCCTCAATAGTAGATGGACTGAAAATATCATATTCATCATTGTAAACATCATATATAGGAGGCATATCATAATCAACATAAACTATATCCTCAATAGAGGTGGAGTGAAAATATCACAATCATTATAAACATCATATATTGGAGGCAAAGTATCATCAAACAAATTTTCTCCTCCAAAACCGGGACCTAAAAAGATCATTTTCATCAAAACCGACCTCCCCAAGCTTAAATTCTTCCATAGCATTAGCAACAATGGTGTTCAAAGCATTTATAGTAATAACATTGCTACCATCATGCAAATAATTTTCCATAGGTTTTTTAATTTTCTCTTCAAAAGCATCATGTCCTAATCAAGATAAATTTCATAAAGCTCTCTAATTTTTTGTTGTTTTCCATTAAGCCTAGCTAGTGAAATAAAAACAAGAAACAAAAAGATATAATTGCATAATCTAAAGGAAATACCTTCGAGCACTCACACGTCAGCAACAGTGCTAGAAAATAGCTAAGTAGCTGGAGGTTGTGAGTACCTTTTACCTTACCTCCCCGGCAACGGCGTCAGAAAATAGCTTAGTAGCTGGAGGATGTGAGTACCTTTTACCTTACCTTTCCCCCGGCAACGGCGTCAGAAAATAGCTTAGTAGCTGGAGGATGTGAGTACCTTTTACCTTACCTCCCCGCAACGGCGCCAGAAAATAGCTTGATGTCTACGCACGCTTTATTCTTGTAGACAGTGTTGGGCCTCCAAGTGCAGAGGTTTGTAGAAACAGCAGCAAGTTTCCCTCAAGTGAATCACCCAAGGTTTATCGAACTCAGGGAGGTAGAGGTCAAAGATATCCTTCAAAGCAACCCTGCAATTAAGATACAAGAAGTCTCTTGTGTCCCCAACACACCCAATACACTCGTCAGATGTATAGGTGCACTAGTTCGGCGAAGAGATATTAAAAATACAAGTAATATGGATGATTATAAGTGGTAATTGCAATCTGAAATAAAAATGGCAGCAAGCAAACATGTAGCAGAACTAGTTGTAAACGGTGTTTCAATGCTTAGAAACAAGGCCTAGGGATCATACTTTCACTAGTGGTCACTCTCAACAATAATAATATAATTGAATACATAGATATTTCCTCTTCACTATGCTACTCTGAGTTATTCTCTCGTTGGATAACGAACACCAATCCACCGCGTAGGGCTATAAAAGCACACCTTAAAGTCGCATTCCCATGTCTAGTTAACCCCACACTGTCAACTTGAGCGCCCTAGAAGGTACTAGACAAACACCGCAATTTCATAGAGACATCCAACGCAATAATAACTCATGATAAGTATTCCTGTTATCTTTAGCCTAAGAGCCACACACGGGCGTACACTTCAACTTCGCACCGTGGACAAAGGTGGACTCCGGAGATTACATTAATAAAACCACTTGAGTAGCATATAAGATAATGAAGAGTACATCTATGGATCCAACTAGATTACAAAGCTCATGATCACATAAAGATCACACCATGGAGAGAGAGATAAACCACATAGCTACCGGTAGAGCCCTCAGCCTCAGGGGAGAACTACTCCCTCCTCATCATGGGAGGCAGCAGCGGCGATGAAGATGGCGGTGGCGTCGATGAGATGGCTCCGGGGGCAATTCCCCGTCCCGGCAAGGTGCCGAACAGGACCTTCTGACCCCCGAAACGGAGTTTCGTGGCGGCGGAGCACGGAGATGTATTCGGGAGTTTTGTCAATTGTGTTAGGGTTTACTCCGCGGGGGCTATTTATGGTCCAAAGGGCAGCTTCAGAAGGTTCCCGAGGCAGCCACACGTGACCTCGGTGCGGCCAGATTTTTAATTCTGGGCCAGCCGACTTGTCGGCCTGCACAGGCCGCATACGAACTCCGATGGAGATGAACCTTTTGTATAAAACGTGCGGCGGAAAATTCCCGGCAACTTGCGCGACTAGACTTTCTCCATTTGACGTCGTTTCAGGTCCAACGTGACGATCTTTGAAAATAGTTTTCAACAGATTTCTGGAAAGTCCCAATTTGACTCCAACAAGGTTTCCTTTGCCCAATTTTGATAATTTCTACACATCAAAGTGTAAACAAGAACATTGTGCACTTTGCAACTATTATAAGTTAGTCCAATAAATGTTCATAATATGATATAAAGTGCATATAAAACATGTGAACAATTGATATAAAACATACATGGAACATCAAAAATTAATGATACGTTTGAGACGTATCAACCGCCACCAGAAGGTGAGTATGCCCTCCATGGGAGATTTTTTGAGTGGCCCGACCATATCGAGCCCCCACTGGGTGAAGGGCCAGGCCAATGGTATTGTATTTTAACGCCGATGCGGGTGCGTGCGGCTTTGTGGCGAATTTTTGACAGCCGATGCATCTTTTGACTATGTCCTCCCGTCTTTGAGTGTTGTGGGCCAGTAAAACCTGCGCGAAAGGTTTGGCTACGAGTGATCGACTGCTGGCGTGATGCCCGCAGTACCTGCATGAATATCACGAAGGATGGCCTGGCCATCTTCGAATGCTATGCAACGTTGGAACATACCTGATACGCTGCGCTTGTATAGTTCGCCGTTGATGACGGTGTATGCTTTTAGATCGTCGAGTGACGCGTCTTGACTCTGTTATGTCTTCAGGTACCTCGCCGCGGAGTATGTATGCGAGGAAAGGTTGAGTCCAAGTTGGCTCGATGAGGAGTACCTCGACTGGCGGTCCTCTGTGCTAGGTGCTTTGCTCTTGGCTGGTGCGGCTGATGTAGGAGATGGCGTTTTTTCTTGATGGACCAGTGCTCGATGCGCTCGAGAAGACACCAGGTGGAACTGGTGCTTTGGTCGCGCCAATGTTGGCTAGCTTATCTGCTTCTTCATTGCTCTCACGCCCTATGTGCCGCAACTCGCAGCCTTCGAAGCTGCCCTCCATTAAGTTGTACAGTCACGGTAGGCGATCATGTTATCTGCGATTGCATCACAGGCCTTCATTGTTTGCTGCACCACAAGGTTCGAGTCACCATAGATCATCAGTCGAGTGCACCGAGGCTTTGGCCATCCGCATGCCATGGATCAGGGCCTCGTACTTCTGCTTCATTATTGGATGGTAACTCGAATCCCATCTGCAGGATATAGCGAAGCTTGTCGCCTTTTGGTGATATGAGGATGACACCTGCGCCTGCGCCTTCGTTCTTCTTTGAGCCGTCGAAGTACATAGTCCATGAGTTGGACACATCTGGTGCTCCTGCAACTGAGCTTCATCCACTCGGTATGGAAGTCAGGTAAGACTTGTGCTTTGATGGCCTTCGGGTAATCATACTTGATATCTCTGGTGCTAGCTCGATGAGCCATTTTGCGACTCGCCCAGTTGCGTTGGGGTTTGTGAGGATGTCCCCGATCCCTGAGGTGCTGATTACAGTGATCGGGTGCTCTGCGAAGTAGTGCGTCAGCTTCCTTGAGGACATGAACACGGCGTAGGCCAGCTTTTGATAGTGCGGGTACCGCTGCTTTGATATGGAGAGCACTTCACTCAAGTAATAGACTGGGCGTTGTATGCTTTGGGCGTGTCCCTCCTCCCTGCGTTCGACTACCAGTACGGTGCTTACCACCCTGTTAGTTGCGGAGACATACAGGTATAGGGCTCTCGTTCCCTTGGTGCGACGAGGATTGGAGGGCTTGTGAGGACTCGCTTGAGGTCCGTGAAGGCTGCTTCGGCTTCTGGCGTCCACTCGAATTTGTCTGCTTTCTTCATCAGTCGATAGAACGGGAGTGCTTTTTCGCCCAGTTTGCTGATGAATCGACTGAGTGCTGCCACTCGACCCGCTAATTTTTGCACGTCATGGAGCTTTGAAGGCCTTTGCCGTCAAATGGCCTGTATTTTCTCCGGGTCTGCCTCGATTCCTCGAGCCGAGACTAGATACCCCAAGTTGCCCGGCTGGCACGCCGAACGTGCACTTCTTCGGGTTGAGCTTGATGTGGAAGCGTTTGAGGTTTGCGAACGTCTCTCGCAAGTCATCGAGTAGTGTGTTTTCCTCCCTTGTTGTGATGACGATGTCATCTACGTAGACCTGGACGTTTCGCCCAATTTGCTTCTTGAGGCAGTCTTGCATCATGCGCTGGTAGGTTGCGCCTGCGTTTTGAGCCCGAAAGGCATGTTGTGTAGCAGTAGACCCCGAGTGGGGTTATGAACGCCGTTTTCTCTTCATCCTCTTCCTTCATCCTTATCTGGTGGTAACCCGAGTAAGCATCCAGGAAGGACAAGCGAGCGCACCCGGCGGTGGAGTCGACGATCTGGTCGATTCGAGAGTGGAAAGTGATCCTTTGGACAACATTTATTGAGTGCTGTGAAATCTACGCACATCCGAAGGATATCTGTGTGCTTCTTCTCTACAGTACGGGTTGGCCACCCATTGTGATTTCTTGATTTCTCTGATGAAACCTGCTGCGAGTAGCCAGTCGACTTCGCTTCGGTTCTTTTCGGCCGGATATGCGGCGCATTGTTTGCTTGACTGGTTTAGCATCTGGAAATAATTGGAGAGAGTGCTCGGCGAATTCCCTGGAATACCTGGCATGTCGGCTGGACACCACGCAAATATATCCCAGTTCTCACGGAGGAATTCGACGAGCGCGCTTTCCTATGCGATAGGCAGACTCGACGAACATTGACTGTCTTGGTCGGGTCAGTCGGGTGCACCTGATGCGACTTGTGTCATTGGTGGCATTGAATGCTCTGTCGACTGCCACCTTCTTGTGCTCCGGCATAAGTGTTCGATCGTTGGAGACCGCTAGATCGGCGAGTGTTGCTTCCATGCCGAACATCTCAGAGATTTTGCTAAACTCTCGGTCGCAAGAGTCGACTTTTGGAAGTTTCCCTTTGACTGTGATTACTCCTTTTGGTCCAGGCATCTTCAGCTGGAGGTATGCATAGTGTGGACCGCCATGAATCGAGCGAACGTCGGGCGTCCAAGTATGGCGTGGTATTGTGACTTCCAGTCGACAACTTCGAACTCAATCGACTCTGTCCTGAAGTGGTTCTTGTCCCCGAACGTTACGTCGAGTTGTATGGTGCCTTCTGGGCTTATTGCTTTGCCTGGGACGATACCGTGAAAGGTATTTGAAGATCTTGGCAGGTTTTCGACTGACCTGTTCATTTTGCGGAGCGTATCTGCGAAGATGATGTTTATGCCGCTGCCACCATCCATGAAGACCTTGGACATGGCGTAGCCTCCAATTTGTGCGTCGAGTACCAGCAGAGTGCCCTGGACGAACGACCGATGGTGGGTGGTCCTCTCTGCTGAAGCTTATTGCAGTTTCGGATCCCTTCAAGAATTCAGTTACGGCAGGAGGTGACATGACCGCCATGTTTACTTGTCGAGTGCGAAGTTTTTGCTCCCTGTTGGAAGGGCGACCTTTCTGTATCATGTACATCTGCCCTTGGGGCGGAGGGTACTGAGGTTCGTCCACCCGAGGTACGGGTTGTATGGCACCCGCGATATTTCCGCCTGCGGCAGGCTGTGGTGGTGGAGGTGGTGCCATCAGAACGGGCACATTGTTTGGCTGAGGCACAGGTGCAGTGCGGGTGCGTGTGCGGCTGTTGCCTTTCTGAGTTGTAATCAGTCGCTAGTTGGTCGAATTCTCTGCAGTTTCTCATCGAGTGATTGGAGCGCAATTTTCCGTCTTCCCCCTTGTACAGGTGGAATCTGCAATCAGCATCCATCTTTTCTTCGAATGATCGCTCGGTTGTGCGCCGGAGCGCGACTTGCGCCAGTCTTTCCTCTTGTAGCTGTCGCTGCGTTGGCGCGGTCTCGACTGTCCCGGCGATCATCTCGACTGTCCCGTCGATCTTCTGACCGTCGGTCGCTTCTGTCTTGGTCGTTGCGGGGTGGAGAACCCAGCCGCCATGAATTCGGGTCTGTCGTCGTAGTGACGTTTTGAACGCTTGCGCCTTCGGTCGTCTCTGTATGAGTCTCTGCGGCTTCGACTGCCGCTTTCATGATTGTCACGGGGTGAGGACCCGCGTGTGGTGCGCGCCATGTCTTCTCCGTCTGCCCACTCAGTCGCGATCTTCAGGAGGTTAGCCACAGAGGTTGGCTTTTGGCGACCAAGTGCTTCTTTGAAGTCTCGCCTGGCGAGGCCCATGATGAAAGCATCCATGGCCATATCTTCTGAAATTACTCCAACTGAGTTGCGTATCTCAGTCCATCGTCGATGTATGACCTCAACGTTTCGTCTGACCGTTGAACGCAAGCTCGCAGTCTCGAACGTTTTTGGGCGCTCACATAGAGGCTCGAAGTTTTTGATGAAGTCTGCGGAAGTGATCCCACGAGTCGTATGTTGATGGAGGTAGAGCCTTGAGCCAGTCGCGGGCTGTGCCTTCGAGCATGAGTCGTATGTATTGCATGGCTGTGATATTTGTGCCTCGCTGGCACGCGACAGCCAGCCTGTAGTCTTCCAGCCACCTGAAGGTTCCTGTCGACCCGTGTACTTGGGCTGTTCAGATGTGAGTTTGAACCCTTTGGGCATCCGTGTCTCGCGGACGCGTCGAGTGAAGCACAGAGCTCCGTGTGGCTCAGGCTCCGATCAGAGTACGAGTCGCTACTGTAAGATCTGCGTGATCTGCTCCTGGACCTGCGCCGACGTGAGCCGCTTCTTTCCTTCGAGTGGTGGCGGCGACCACTGCGATTATGCTCTTCACGACGCGTGTCAACTATGGCACGATCTCGACTCCCTCCTGGAGTTTTGGATTTGGCGTATGGCCTTCGCCGCTAAGGCGAGTGATTTGATCTGTTGGCGATGTAGTTTTGCATTGGGGTCATCAGCTGGAGGCTTGATTGCCTCTAGGTATGCTGCAGCGGTAAGAGAGCACCCGCAGCTGTTTTGGTACTGGCACTCCCTCCTCGTCGTATGTCATGAAAGAGTGCCTAAGTTGCGGGTGAGTGCTGCCCTCTCATCTGGCGAGGTGTGACAGCCTTGATCTGGGTCTTGTGTTGCTCGCCCGGTGGAGCTCAGGGAGAGCTGTCTTCTTCGCGCACTCGACAAGCTAGCTTGCTTTTTACGTTCTTCGAGTGTTGCTCTGATCTGCTGCAGTCGAAGTGATTCCTGCCAGTTGAAGTACTGGAAGGTCAACATCTCCTCTCGTGTTGCGTCTGCTGCATCATTGTGCACTCCTTGATGACTTTATCTGCTTTTGCTGCCATCTCAGCAATGATTGTGAGATTTGTGACTCCATCCGGCATAGTGAATGTGCACGGGAATTCTGTAGGCCTGCGACTGGCCGCAGCATCAGATGATTCTGCGGCGAAGGCAATTGATACGTCTCAAACGTATCTATAATTTTTGATGTTCCATGCTTGTTTTATACCAATTGCTACATGTTTTGCATCTACTTTATATCACTTTTATACATTTTTTGGGACTAACCTATTAACAAGATGCCGAAGTGCCAGTTCCTGTTTTCTGCTGTTTTTGTATTCCAGAAAAGCTAGTCTGGAAATATTCTCGGAATTGGACGAAACTACACGGGAGTCCCTATTTTACCAGAACATCTGACGGACCAAAGAGGCGACGGAGAGGAGCCACGTGGCCCCACACACTGGCCAGGGCGCGGGCCCCCCTCTGCCGCGCCCTGGGTGGTGTGGGCCCCCGGGGTCCCAGCCGCCGCCCTTTCGCCTACTTATTCCCCCCGACGCGAAAACCCTAAGTACCTGAGCAAATATCCACGAAAAGTTCCAGAGACGCCGCCGTCGTCAACCCTAGCTCGGGAGGGTTCAGAACCTCTTCCCGGCACCCTGCCGGAGAGGGGAATCGTCACCGGAGGCTTCTACATCGCCATGCCTGCCTCCGGAGTGATGCGTGAGTAGTTCATCCTTGGACTACGGGTCCATAGCAGTAGCTAGATGGTTGTCTCTCCACTTTGTGCCATCATGTTTAGATCTTGTGAGCTGCCCTACATGATCAAGATCATATTATTGTAATGCTACATGTTGTGTTTGCTGGGATCCGATGAATATTGAATATTATGTCAAGTTGATTATCAATCTATCTTATATGTTATTTAAGATCTTGCATGCTTTCCGTTACTCGTAGATGCTTTGGCCAAGTAGATGCTTGTAACTCCAAGAGAGAGTATTTATGCTAGATAGTGGGTTCATGTCTCCGTTTAACCTGGGACAGTGACAGAAAGTTCTAAGGTTGTGGATGTGCTGTTGCCACTAGGGATAACCTAACGATGCTATGTCCACGGACATATGTGTTTGTTTACATTACGCACTTTACTTAATGCAATTATCCGTTGCTTGCAACTTAATACCAACGGGGACTCGGATGACAACCCGGCGGTGGATTATTAGTCATAGATGCTGTTGGATAACGATCTATGTATTATGTCGTAATGCCCAATTAAATATCATAGTAGTCAACATGTCATGTATATGCATTGTCATGCGCTCACTATTCGTCAATTGCCCAGCTGTAATTTGTTCACCCAACATGTTAGTTATCTTTTATGGAGAGACACCACTAGTGAACTGTGGACCCCGGTCCATTCTTTTACACTGATTAAACAACCACAAACTGCAAACTGTTCCTTTTTCATTCTCTGCAATTTAATACTCATTTTCCACACCATACGTTTAATCCTTTGTTTTCAGCAAGCCAGTGAGATTGACAACCTCACTGTTTCGTTGGGGCAAAGTAGTTTGATTGTGTTGTGTGCAGATTCCACGTCAACAGTCCAGACTCCCTCACACTATTTTTCTGGCGCCGTTGACAACCTTCTGAAGAGTTGCTGCTCCTACTGGTTCGATAACCTTGGTTTCTTTCTGAGGGAAAACTTGCTGCTGACTACATCATACCTTCCTCTTGGGGTCTCCCAACGAACGTGTGTTTCACGTCATCAAGCTATTTTTCTGGCGCCGTTGCCGGGGAGACAGCAGTCTTCTGCAAGGGGAGTTTCACGCTTCCAATCTCTTTACTTTGTTTTTGTCTTGCTTAGTTTATTTTATTTTATCTTGTTTGCTTTCAATTATCAAAAACACAAAAAAATTAGTTACTTGCATTTAGTTTATTTTCAGTTTTGTTTTCTGTTAGTTCATGTCTAGCCCTGTTCCAGTAGTAATGTCACCTGAAGAAGAGATCTTCACTTTCAAGCAAGGGAGTGAGGAGAGTTTTAAAGATGCTTGGTCTAGAATATCTGAGTCCTATGCTAAAACTGAACCTAAAATGACTTTAAGCCTGCTTCTTAGTAGCTTTTATTTTGGTCTTGTTCTTTGCTACAGATATGCTTTAGATGCTGTGGTAGGAGGAGATTTCCTTCGTTATGATGGGGATCAAGCTTTTAATGCTATAAAAAATTGATTACAATTTCTAGCTCCCCAATCACTAAAATTGATTTGGCTTTGACAAGCATAAGTGATAGACTTAACGCTCTTGAAACGAACATATCTGGTCTAAAGAAGGGTATAATCAGATTCGTGAACATTATGATAATGTGCCAGTAAATTTTGAACCATCGGGATGGATTCCCTCAGTAAAAGTTGTTATAAATGGTGAAACTTTTCATTCTCGCTGTGATATTATGTCTGAATTCTGTTTAATGCCCAAGAATATTTATGATTCCTTAAATCTTTGGGAGCTTTCCAAATGCGAAGATTGTATAACTTTGGGTGATAATACTATTAAATTACCAAGGGGAGTAGCTGAAGGAGTATTTACAAAACTCTTAGGGATAACAATATCTATTGATTATCTTGTCATTGAATGTGCAGGAGTAGGACAAATTACGCTTGGAAGGTCCTGTTGAAACGCTTTGGAGCAATAATAGATGTGGGCCAAGGCACTATGAATTTCGCCTCTTCACCTATGTGTAACCAAGTATTTCCTAAAGATAAAGGTAAAGGTAAGAGAGCTAAGCGTAAGAATGTTGATGCTTCTTCACTTGGTAATACTTGATGCATGCTTTGTGCCTAGCTAAAAGGCGTTAAAGAAAAGCGCTTATGGGAGGCAACCCATTTTATTTTTCTGCAATTTTTCTTTTATTGAGTCAAGGAGTTTGTTTACTTCTGTAGCAACTCCTTTGTATCTTTATTTTCTCGCATTGTTGTGCCAAGAGTAGCCTCTAATGATAAGATGATGCTTAATTTTGATTGCTGCGCAGAAACAGATTTTTGCTGTTCACTGTACGAAATTCCTAAAATCACCAGATTGTTAAAAATCTGAAATTTTTGTGCGTAATCTTTATGAATGTCTGAAACTTTCATTAGTTCAGAGTTTCTCGATCTGAGCGTCGTAAGTGCCTCGAAAAAATTCGTCTTTGCGGACTGTTCTGTTTTAGACAGATTATGCCTTTTTATTTTTGCATTCTCTCTTTTACTAGTGTTGAGTGAAATTCTTTTTTGGGTGGAAGAGCTTCACATAACATCAGTGGCTGTAGCTAATGTTTAAAGTAACAAATCATATTGCGTCTTTAAGAACATGTGAATTTTTGATTATGCACTAACCCTCTAATGAGATCTACTTTGAGTTTGGTGTGACGGAAGTTTTCAAGGGTCAAGAGAGAAGGATGATATAATAGGATCAAGAAGAGTGAAGAGCTTAAGCTTGGGGAGGCTCCCATGGATCTCCCCAGCATATTTCAAGAAGACTCAAGCGTCTAAGCTTGGGGATGCCCAAGGCATCCCCTTCTTCATCGTCAAAATTATCAGGTCATCTCTAGTGAAACTATATTTTAATTCTTTCACATCATATGTGCTTTTCTTGGAGCGTCTGTGTGCTTTTATTTTCAGTATTGCATTTTTATTTTCAATAAAGCTTGACTGGACCCTAGCATTCTTGATTGGGAGAGAGACACGCTCCGCTTTTTCATGAGAATACTCCTATTCTTCACTTATATTTGTTGAGTATTCATATCTAGCGCTGTTCAGCTTTTAGCTCTTGTTTTCATGTATCTCTTGTCAGAGCTATTAGCTTTCTTTTGTAGAAAGTACTCTCTTGCTTCACTTATATTTGTTTGGAGAGTTGATGAAATAAATTGATTGGTGTTTGGTTGGTTCAGAAAATGTTGCATGTGGTAATTGGTATAAGGAAAAACTTGCTTAATCTTGTAGATCACTAAAATGGATAACTTGATGCTTGTCAATTGTTTTGAGTTAACAAGTAGATCATGATTAAATTGTGCATCACATGAGTTAAGCCTATTAGTGAAGAACTACCGTAAAGCTTGTTGAAAATTTGGTTTGCATCGTGGTACCTCTAAGGTCTAGATATTTTCTAATAACAGGGTTTGGTTAACAAGGAAGACGGTATGAAGTCTTATAACGTTTGCAATATGTTTGTCATATAAAACTTGGTGTACGGGTTGATATTCTTGTTTGCTTACATAACCTTGCTAGCCTAAACTCTGTACTGAGAGGGAATGCTTCTCGTGCATCCAAATCCTTGAGCCAAAATCCATGCCATTTGTGTCCACCATAACTACCTATATGTGGTATTTCCTTGCCACTCCAAGTAAATTTTTCATGTGCTACCTTTAAATTATTCAAAATGTTATTATTCCCTTTTTGTGTCAATGTTTACTAGCTCATGAGGAATTAGTGTGGTTATTCTTTATTCTATTTGTCGAGTGGACTTTTACACCTGGACTAGTGGCATATACATCCGCTTATCCAATAACTTGCAAAAAGAGCTGGCAACGGGGTGCCCAGTCCCAATTAATTACAACTTTAACCAATTAATTCTCTTCACACTTTTGCCCTGATTCATCAGTAAGCAATGACAAACAGTGAAATACCTGAATGTGTGTAAACCAAAGAGAAAGAGGGATGATCTGCCTTGCTGGTAGAAATAACGTCCTTCATGGGAGCCGCTCTTAAAAGTCCGTTCGACAGGTAGAATACTGTTCTCACCCGCTACCATTCGTTGACAATTAACAAACACCTCTCAAAAATAGATACTCCTCCATGGTATGTGATTGATGGAAGGCACCCGAGGATTCGGTTAGCCATGGCTTGTGTTAGCAAGGTTGGGAGGAGTATCAAATATTTTATGCAATCTCTATATGCTTTCAAAAACCTAAAAGCTCTAGCACATGATTTAATCCCTGCTTCCCTCTGCGAAGGGCCTTTCTTTTACTTTTATGTTGAGTCAGTTTTCCTATTCTTTCTGTCTTCCACAAGCAAACACTAGTGTCAATTTTGTTACAACATGCGTTATATGCAATGTATTGGACTTGTTATACTACTTTGTGTTGACAATATCCATGAGATAAATATGTTGAAAGTTGAAGCAAATGCTGAAACTAAATTCTTCCTTTGTGTTGATTAAATACCTTTTATTAGAAACTATTGCTTTATGAGTTAACACTTATGCAAAACTGTTTGATGCTTGTCTCGAAAGTACTATTCATGAAAACGTTTAGCTTGTGTGATTCATTGTTTACTCATTATCTATTTGATAGCAAATTATAGACCATTGACTTGGATCACTTCATTCATTTACATGTGCCTTGCAATATTATATGATCAAGATTATGATAGTAGCATGTCACCTCAAAAATTATTTTGTTTTTATCGTTTACCTACTCGAGGACGAGTAGGAACTAAGCTTGGGGATGCTGATACGTCTCAAACGTATCTATAATTTTTGATGTTCCATGCTTGTTTTATACCAATTGCTACATGTTTTGCATCTACTTTATATCACTTTTATACATTTTTTGGGACTAACCTATTAACAAGATGCCGAAGTGCCAGTTCCTGTTTTCTGCTGTTTTTGTATTCCAGAAAAGCTAGTCTGGAAATATTCTCGGAATTGGACGAAACTACACGGGGTCCCTATTTTACCAGAACTCACTGACGGACCAAAGAGCGACGGAGAGGAGCCACGTGGGCCCCACACGCCAGGGCGCGGGCCCCCTCTGCCGCGCCCTGGGGTGGTGTGGGCCCCACGGGTCTCCAGCCGCCGCCCTTTCGCCTACTTATTCCCCCCGACGCGAAAACCCTAAGTACCTGAGCAAATATCCACGAAAAGTTCCAGAGACGCCGCCGTCGTCAACCCTAGCTCGGGAGGGTTCAGAACCTCTTCCCGGCACCCTGCCGGAGAGGGGAATCGTCACCGGAGGCTTCTACATCGCCATGCCTGCCTCCGGAGTGATGCGTGAGTAGTTCATCCTTGGACTACGGGTCCATAGCAGTAGCTAGATGGTTGTCTCTCCACTTTGTGCCATCATGTTTAGATCTTGTGAGCTGCCCTACATGATCAAGATCATATTATTGTAATGCTACATGTTGTGTTTGCTGGGATCCGATGAATATTGAATATTATGTCAAGTTGATTATCAATCTATCTTATATGTTATTTAAGATCTTGCATGCTTTCCAAGAGAGAGTATTTATGCTAGATAGTGGGTTCATGTTTCCGTTTAACCTGGGACAGTGACAGAAAGTTCTAAGGTTGTGGATGTGCTGTTGCCACTAGGGATAACCTAACGATGCTATGTCCACGGACATATGTGTTTGTTTACATTACGCACTTTACTTAATGCAATTATCCGTTGCTTGCAACTTAATACCAATGGGGAACTCGGATGACAACCCGGCGGTGGATTATTAGTCATAGATGCTGTTGGATAACGATCTATGTATTATGTCGTAATGCCCAATTAAATATCATAGTAGTCAACATGTCATGTATATACATTGTCATGCGCTCACTATTCGTCAATTGCCCAGCTGTAATTTGTTCACTCAACATGTTAGTTATCTTTTATGGAGAGACACCACTAGTGAACTGTGGACCCCGGTCCATTCTTTTACACTGATTAAACAACCACAAACTGCAAACTGTTCCTTTTTCATTCTCTGCAATTTAATACTCATTTTCCACACCATACGTTTAATCCTTTGTTTTCAGCAAGCCAGTGAGATTGACAACCTCACTGTTTCGTTGGGGCAAAATAGTTTGATTGTGTTGTGTGCAGATTCCACGTCAACAGTCCAGACTCCCATCAACAACACTATTTTTCTGGCGCCGTTGACAACCTTCTGAAGAGTTGCTGCTCCTACTGGTTCGATAACCTTGGTTTCTTTCTGAGGGAAAACTTGCTGCTGACTACATCATACCTTCCTCTTGGGGTCTCCCGACGAACGTGTGTTTCACGTCATCAGCAACGTAGACCTGCTGGGGTATCACCCGAGGGTATGTGTATGTGTTTTTGAGTCCCGTCATGGACTCGACGTCTTCATCAAGGCTCATGTCTGAGTCGATATGCCCGTCGAGTGGTCCGTCTGGACGGATCTCGCAGTCGATGTCCTCATCGCCTATGCTCATCTCGGTGTCAGCGAAGTTGTTACGAATCTCGAGGTCGAGGCTGTTGTTGGTGCAGATCTCGGAGTCGACGTAGTTATCAACATGAGTTTCGGGCTCGTCGAAGTCGCTGAGCGAGATCCCGCAGTCGAAGCTATCCGCGAGTGGGAGATCGAGCTCGGGATCGTTTGTGCGGCATGCTGATTCAGCCTCCTCACCTTGGAGTTCTTCAATGAGCTCGTTGATCTCTCGAGTCGACATGGTTGTTGCAGACGAGCAAGCTTGGAGGATCGACGATGGTATGGACGCAGTTGATGGATCCACAGTCGAAGGAGCCGCAACCGATGGAGCCTCGGGTGCGGAAGTCCGAGTTGGCGTGGATCTGTCAAGTCCTGCACACCAAGCTTGTTTACAAAAAAATCGAACGAACCAACGGTTAAACCCAAACCTGACTCGAGATCGGAGAAGGTCTCCTGGAATTCTGGCGAGTGCGGCTCGAAATCCATCAGAGGATCTGATGTGCTTTTTGCAGGTGAGGCTGGCGTGCTGCCGTTTGTCGAGTGAGTCGGCGAGTTGCCGTATGCCGCCCGAATCGGCGAGTTCTGGTTTGTTCATGCAGCCGTCGAGTTGCCGTTTGTAGATCCGATCGGCGAGTCGCCGTTTTCCGATGGAACCGAAGAAACCGTGAGTCCAGCACCATTCTTTCCCACAGATGGCGCCAATTGACGAGGGGTTAACTCATCAAATTCCATGGTTAAGGACCTAGGGTTGAGATTATGGGGAGAGAACGTGGTAGTACTGGTAGTTTCGTCGGCTGACAAGCAGAGGCAAAGATTTACCCAGGTTCAGGCCCCTCGGGTGGAGGTAAAGACCCTACTTCCTGCTTGTCTGGTATTGATTGTGTGAGATTATGCGATTACAGGGGAGCTCCGGCGAGATGTCGATCTCGCTAGGGCTTTTGGTGGTTCGAGTATGGCTTGTCCAGGATCGGTGGCCCTCCCAGCCTTTTTATAAGAGACTGGGTCTCGGGAGTCCGTAACCGACCCTGTTTACATGTAAGGAAAGTATAAACCGACTATGCCTATGTCTAATCTTGGAGGGTACTCCATCTTGTTGGGACTTTCGTCATGGGCTTCATGTAGGCTCTCGATAACTGGGCCTTAGTCGACACGTGCACCAGGTACCCTTATGGTAGGGTACCCGAGATGTATATCCTTGTCAACCGCGGTCTTCCCCGTCCCCACCTCCATCACCTCCGGTGATACCTTCTTGTCCCTCTTTTCAGTTCCATTACACCCGTCGTCCACGTGTTGTGGATGAGTCCACTGATGCACCGTCTACTTCTGGTGTGTCTTCTTCCTCTTCTCAGCCAACTTATGGTCTTCGGGCTCGGCCTTGTCCTCCCCCTGACCGCTACTCTCCTGACCGCTATGGTCTTTCAGCTATTGTTGAGCCGACCTCTTATCGTGATGTTGTTGTTCATCCTGAATGGCAACTTGCGATGGCAGAGGAGATTGCTGCCCTAGAGCGCACCGGCACATGGGATCTGGTTTCTCTTCCTCCCGTGTACGTCCCATCAGATGCAAGTGGGTCTATAAGATTAAAACTCGTTCTGATGGATCTCTTGAGCGTTATAAAGCTCGTCTTGTGGCTCGGGGTTTTCAGCAGGAGCATGGTCGCGATTATGATGAGACATTTGCTCCTGTGGCCCATATGACCACTGTTCGCACACTTCTCGCAGTGGACTCTGTTCGTCACTGGTCTGTGTCTCAGCTTAATGTTAAGAATGCCTTTCTTAATGGTGAGCTGCGTGAGAAGGTTTATATGCAGCCCCCACCTGGGTATTTTGTTCCTGATGTCATGGTTTGTCGTCTTCGCCATTCTCTCTATGGCCTTAAGCAAGCCCCGCGCCTGGTTTGAGCGCTTCACCTCTGTGGTGACTGCCGCTGGTTTTTCTCCTAGTGCTCATGATCCAGCGTTGTTTGTTCACCTGTCTGCTCGTGGTCGGACTCTTCTTCTGCTATATGTTGATGATATGATCATCACTGGTGACGACCCCGAGTATATTGCCTTTGTCAAGGCACGTCTTAGTGAGCAGTTTCTTATGTCTGATCTTGGTCCTCTTCATTATTTTCTTGGGATTGAGGTTTCTTCTACCTCTGATGGTTTCTTTATCTCTCAAGAAAAGTATATCCAGGATCTTCTTGCTCGTGCTGCTCTTAGTGATGAGCATATTGTTGAGACTCCTATGGAGCTCAATGTTCACCTTCGTGCTTCTAATGGTGATCCCTTATCTGATCCGACGCGTTATCGTCATCTTGTTGAGAGTCTTGTCTATCTTGCAGTCACTCGTCGGATATCTCCTATCCTGTCCATATTCTGAGTCAGTTTGTTTCTACTCCCACTTCTGTTCACTATAGTCACCTTCTTCATGTTCTACGATATCTTCGTGGCACGATGTCACACTGTCTCTTCTTTCCCCGTTCTAGCTCGTTACAGCTCCAAACCTATTCGGATGCTACGTGGGCTAGTGATCCTTCAGATCGCCGTTCACTTTCTGCTTACTGTGTTTTTCTTGGTGGTTCTCTCATTGCCTGGAAGACGAAGAAACAGACTGGAGTGTCACGTTCGAGTGCGGAGGCAGAGTTGAGAGCTATGGCTCTTTTGACGGCTGAGGTGACTTGGTTACGATGGTTATTAGAGGATTTTGGTGTTCCTGTTACAACACCTACTACCCTCTTGTCGGACAGTACAGGTGCTATCAGTAGTGCGCGTGATCCGGTGAAGCACGAGCTTACCAAGCATATTGGTGTTGATGCTTCTTTTGTACGCGCTAGTGTGCAGGATCAGGTTATTGCTCTTCAGTATGTGCCTTCCGAGTTGCAGTTGGCTTTCTCTCCAAACTCAGTGTTGTGGATCCACCATGAGTTTGAGGGGGGTGTTAGAGTTATATTATGTGTCCATGTATACCTGTATAGTTTCCCCATTGTATGAGGGGTTTCCTGCATATTTCTCACCTGTATATGTATTATATATTGTGTCTTTTGGCCCCTGGAAATACAAGTTGCGTATTTCCCTAACAGGCACAAGATGGAACCATCGATACCAAATAATTTTGCATGGTAGGGGTTAGGGAATAAGGGATACGTATGAAGCTAACATCCCGAAGGCGCATATCGACACGGAGGAAGAAGTGCAGAGTGGTCGGAAAGCTTCCCCAAGAGTGCCCCTGGCTGAAATCACCGAGTGCAAAGTAGATGACACGGTCCTCCTCCGTGCTCAGGTAGGGACACATCGGTGCCAGAGATCGAGACTTAGGAAACATGCTCTGAATTTTGGAGAACCCAGGCATTTTCCACAGGTCATTCATGCTGAGCTATCTTCCATCGCCCACTTCAGACCCCCCGTCAGTCTCCAGACCCTCACAGTGCGGTGCTTCATCTTCCAAGCATCCATACGGGTGATGAAACCGTCGATGGAGACGAACTTGACGGAGCCCCAGCGTAGGCCATGGCTCGGAAGGCTCTCAGCTCTGCGACGACTTCTCTGCCGAGCGGGCCAGTCATGTGCGGAGGAGGCAGGCTGAGGAAGTGGAACTCCACGGGATCAGCGCTGTCGGAAAGCACATCGGCGCAGTCGCAGTGCATGACGCCGCACAAGAGATCCGCCCAGTATCCGCGGCCACCGAACGAGAACACCTCGTCGGCGGAGAAGTTGTCGGGGAGCTGCGGCTTGGGGAAGTTGGTCATCTTCGTCGTCTCCCACGGGGAGGCGGAAGAGGGCGGCGAGATGAAGAGCACATCATGCCATTCAAGGAAGCCTTGGTCGGTGGCAGAGGTGACCACCTCTGACGGGATGACCAGAGAGTAGGATCTCTCGTCGCCGTGATGGCGCACGGCCAGAACGAGACTCGTGCGGTTGAGATGGAGGCTGAAAGGCACGGCGGAAATCATGCGGAGCGACCTGTCGGTGGTGTCGAAGATGATCAAGTCCCGGCGATGACGATTTCCTGGGAAGGTCGACAAGATGACGACCAGGTTCTTGTCGGCGGTGCTGATGCAGGTGAACCTGCTGCCGCCTCGGAGGCAGGGTTTTGAATTTCGGCCGGAAAAAATGAATTTCGGCCGAATTTCGGCCATTTCGTTTGGCCCGGTATTTATATAAGTCGGTCAAATAATTTCGGCCTTTTTTGAATCTTCAGCCCGGCCCATGGTCTAGAATAGTCCAGAGATAACCCTCCATGGTATAAAAACAGGAACGGAGCCTTCCTAACCCTAACTTTCACTTTTCCCCATCACCACTCCCTGTGCGGCGGCTGCAGGCAACCAAGCGAGGGAGGCGGGGCAGCGCCGCCTCCGCCCATCTCCGTCCATCTCCTCCAGTATTCCAACACTCCCCATCACCCTTCTCCCTCTCCCCCTCCCCATCCACGTCCATGGAGCGTGAAAACGTCCTCAACAGCGGACGTACGGCCGGTGGCCGGGTCGATGGCGGCAGCAACATGGAGCGCGGCCACCAGCGGCAGGAAGGTTAGCCTGACCGTACCGTGTATGCTTATGTAGAACTCGTGCTAGCCTAGATTAGATTCTGTAGCTTGATTATGGTGCTAGGATCTGCTCTGTCCGCATATCTATTGTGTCAAATGTTCTAGCTATTTTAGCCAGTCGTACTTTTCCCGCCTGACCGTACCGTGTATGCTTATGTAGAATTTACTGTTTGCATTTTGGGGCCGTGTTGCTTGAACTTTCAATGACTCGGTTGTAATGGTTATGGCCTGTGTTTTAAACTGTTAAGTAGTTTATTTATCTGGACGATTGTTGTGGAGTGTGGACTATTACGTTGTGATGATTAATTTGGACTCTTGTTGGACTACGATGCTGTGATGGTTAATCTGTGCTGTCGTTTTGTTATTTCCTGATCTGGATGGATTATCTAATCTGCACTAGTATTAATCTATTGTCCACGTACATGTATATTTTGCTATAGTTTTTGCTGTCCATTTTTGTTCTGTTTGATTTCAATTTTTTGGCAAATTTCGGTCATTTTTCGTTCATTTTTCGGTCATTTTTCGTTCCAAATTTCAAATTTTGGTTTAGCAATTTCGTCCGAGATTTTCCGAAAAACCGAATTTCGGCTATTTCTGCCAGGCCCGGTAAAAAATGCAAACCGAAAGCCGAAACCCTGCTCGGAGGGTCAGGAAGGACAGGTTCGGCACGGCGGCGAGATGTGCTTCGAGGACCAGGCCAGGCGGCACGGAATCTGCGTCTTCGTCGTCCTCATCGAACCCGAACAGCTGCAACTCTCCGGTGGATAGGGGAACCGTCTTGGGCTCTGTGGAGTCGCCCGGTGGATCGGTATGCACGTCGCGGTGCAGGAGGAACAGGGAAGGCGAGGGCGGAGACATGACTTGATGCTTTGTTGCTGGATCTGATGATCTATTCAGATATACTCCGCTTATAGCGAGCTGGTGCACCGACTTCTCACGACAGCCTACGCCATGGGCCGGCCCATTTGGGCTTTTTTGTTTTCCTTCTTCGTTTTATTTCCCTTTTTGCTGTTTCTTTTTTTAGTTTTGTTCTTTGGGATACTACACTAATATTTATGTATCTCTTTTTTTGCATTTTTATTTTTCACCGGAAATATGAAAAATAACGAGAGAAAAGTAGTTTTTATCGTG
The DNA here is from genome assembly GCA_947311845.1 of Poa pratensis. NCBI lineage: Eukaryota > Viridiplantae > Streptophyta > Magnoliopsida > Poales > Poaceae > Poa > Poa pratensis. The sequence continues at coordinate 31,700,941 of CAMZMU010000086.1, read as the reverse complement.
GAAAAAGCTAACAAAAGTTACTGATATTGCTTAGAGTTCGTTTGGCTCCAGTCGTTTCAATTCATTTGGTGCAAATGTAATGAAATGACAATAGAATGTCATTTCATTTGTATAATCTTACATTCCGATTCAACAAATCATGTTTGGAAACCACGTGGAATCTTGAAATAAATGAATTATGAAACATGTTTTGCTGCCATTTTTTACTGGAATTCAAAATTTAGTCCCAAATTTGGCTTACGAATGAACTACATATAGGGATTGGACTTTTTTTCTTACAAGAGATATTTACATTTTACTTGCAATCTACTTTTCCTGCATTTTACATTGTAGCAATTTATACAGCAAAAATACAAACCACTGCATCTTGTATTGTTCTTCTTTTGCCAAACTTGTTAACTAATACCTTCAGCTCCTTGTGGGTTCGACAATCCTTACTTATAGAAAGGGTAATATAATTGCCCCTCTACACTTGACGGTATCAGGCACCCAAGTGCGTCTAATGGTTCAGATCTTCCCTAAATTTTTTACGGGTTGCATAAAATCTTTGTTACTCCCTCGATTCACTAATGTAAGGCATTTTAGCTAGTACTACAGTATTGACTAAATATATATATATATATTAAAATGAGTGAATATATGTACAAAACACGTTTAGATACATTTGATCAAGAAAAGACCAAAATGCCTTACATTAGTTAACGTAGGGAGTAGCAAAAGTTGTTGATGCATTTAGTTGAGCCTAACATATTCTAGTTTTCTATTTGATAAAATAAAGGACTAGTTTACTTCTGCCTTTGTTCAATACAAATACGTAATTATTCCAAATAGCCTATTCACACCCCCTCAGGCAACATCTAGACCCTTTCAGCCGCAGCGCTGGCCCAGTTGTGAGACAAATGTAAATAAAAAATAAATACATGTGAAATATTTTATATTGAGAACTACCATTGGGTGGATGATTAACATGTAGGTTGCATCCATATTCTCCGGGTAGACCCCAGATATGTTGTCTTATGCGAAATATTTTCCATAGGGAGGCGATGCCCTTTTCAATAGCAAGACACATGTAATGATCTTGTGAATATTTCATTTTCATGATTCAAGTTTTCCATAAACATTTCATGAGTGTGTGTGCTGTTATGTTGAACTCGATGTTCCATCGAGAAAATATTTTTCAGAGTGAATTTCACCGATTACCCCATGTCTTGTGATTTTTTGACACTACTTATCCCATTTTATATTTTGTGCCAATGTATTACCCTTTAGTTGTAGCGATATGTCAATTTTTCCATTTTCCCGGTACATTGGGCCCACCAAAAATCCTACATAGAAAACCGAATCGGCAAACCAACTCGGACGCGCAAATTCAGTTATCGTTTGCTTCTCTAATTCAGCCGACCAAACTGAGCTCTTACCCAGATCCAAAGCCAGCCCGCACTAATTCGTTTGCTGCAGGTTTACTAAGTAAGTGTTGAGGATAAGTGTGTCTTCATTACGGAGCACGTTAGGCAATCCAATGGTTTAAACTGGGTCACGGCTGTATTTGGTACTAGTGCGGGCTAGGTTTTGGTTTGGCTCCGGGTGAGGGCTTGGTTTGGATCTGGGTGAATTAGAATTTAATTTATGCCTACTTGCTGATTCATCGTCCACATAGGACTGTGATGGCCCGATCTGTCAGAAACAGGGACAAATGGTTAAATAGGGTAAAAATTGACATATGTCTTCCATATTTATATCCCTACCCAATAGTAGTTACTCGTCACTGTTATTTTCTTCCCATCGCTATATCTTGTCTCGCCACTATACCCTCTCGCATGCCTCTATCTCTCTACGTTGTTCCATTTTTCGGTCTATAGGAGAAAGACAACTGTCCCCAGTTCCAACAATAACGAAAAAGTCTTAATCTCGAGAGAAAGAAGTTAAAATAGGGTTTCACCCCGCTTTATAAATAAAGCCCAATCTCGAGAGAGAAAAAAGAGAAATGACATGGACAATAAGCATACATTCGTTGCTACGTGACCACGTCACATGAAGCATGACATACACCGCAAGGTGGCATCACTCTCCACATACAAAGAAGGTGAAACATGAAACTCAAGACAAACAAAAATGTTTTAGGAAAGCTGTGATATAAGTCACATCATAATACCGCAGATCTATCGGTGAGACACGTTTTAGAGAAGTTGTCATGCCACGCTCTTCTTGGAATCGGTGCTATCCATCGTGCACTTAGAATGCGTAAGATGCACTACATTTAATAGTACTACTAATTCTAATCGAGCTCGTGTGTGTGTCACTGCTACCGCAACCAAGGGGCGGGGGGAGAAGAAAGAGTCCAAGGCTTTAACTGCATCTCCCAAATAGGGAAGGGAAATCAAAGGATAGATAGAAGAGAGAAGAGGTCAGTGAGACCACCACACTTCCCTCCCCTCCCCTCACTCCCCCCCTGCCTCTGCCAGCCCGGGTTACCCTACCCTACCTCCCTCCTCCTCCTCCTCCCACCCATAGCTGGAGAGAGAGAGAGAGAGAGAGAGAGAGAGAGGGGGCAGGGTTTGGCTGGTAGATGCGCGAGTAGCGGTGTCTGCCAAAGGCCAAAGGGAGGAATGGGAGGCGACGGAAGGCCCAGCGACGGTGGCGGCGGCGGGGGTCAGCCGCACCAGTTCCAGTACCAAGCTCTCCTCGCCGCCGTGCACACGCAGGGCCCCAGCAACAACAACCTCCCCTTTCCCCTTCCTCCCCTCAATGGTCAGTTCCTCTTCTTTCTTTCTTTCTTTCTTGATTTCGCATTTCGCACTTTTTACCTGCCAATGCGTGCCCGCTTTACTGGATTTAGGGTACGGTAATCCCTTCCAAATTCCGCCCCTTTTCGCCGATCTACCATGTGCCTAGCCTGCGGGAATCTATCCGTAGCTGCTCGCGGTCATATTCTTTATTAGAGTTAGACATTCCTTCTATGGCTCGATTCAACGCCACTTACTTGATTTTGCAACATTAAGTAGACTGATCTAGGTTTTATTATTATTATTTATTTATTGGAGACAAGAGAACAAGATGCCTACTTGCTGACCGTGTCCATGGTGTCTGATGTCGTTCATCATTCTATATTTGTGTGCGTGTTAATATAATACGCCTACCTTGTTTACCAGTACTAGTACATTATTGTGGCTCACTCTCTCATTTGCTCTTCTCATCGCTGCTCGGCGGCCTTACAAGAAATTACAATGTGCATGTCACCTGCAGTACCTGGAGCTGATTCGCCCACAAACAGCGCTGCTCGCCAGCCTCCGACGCCAAGGGGATTTTCCGATTGGAGCGCTTCTACCAGCGCCTTCACGTCACTCGCTGTGCAGAGCTCCCCTTCGACCACCCCTTCCAATGCATACCATTACAGCCTATCCCCGTGTTATGCTTTCTGGACCCATTATATGCTTAACAAGAATGCATATAGCTACTATCCTGCACCTAATCAGGAGCATACGCACCCTTTCTACCATGATAACATCCAGGCTAAAGATCCAGGTACATTTCACTCACCTCAACTCCTGCTCTGTGCCCCAGTTTATTTTATGTGCATGAGACCCAGTCTCAGAAAAAAGAGAAAAGAAGTATGTGATACCGGCTATGCTTTAAAGTAAAAAGAAACATAAATGGAATGTTTTCTCCTCTCAGAAAACTTTTGATTGTTTGTGATTGGCTATTATTGCTCCCATAAGTAGAGCTTCTTCCAACTAGAAATTCGATTGAGCATATGCAAATGGTCTGTTATTTATGTACCTCTGACCTTGAGAGAGCCAGTTTATTCGCGAGGTATTTAATTATTTATACCTCTGTATCAGCGCATAGTCTGTGGTTGGATTGTGTTGGTAGTGGGTCTGAGAACTCTTCTAAATGTGTGTTTCCAGTCAAGATTACCTTCATTTTTCTTATATCCTATTTAAAATGCAGGTTCTGTACCCAGCTTTGGGATTGAGTCTTTTAGTACAACATCCCTGGGACCAAGCATGTCTGCTCATATGCCTCCCATGGAAGGACCCCTTTCTGTCAAGGAACCTGAAATTTCAGAGGTATAGATGTGAACTCTTCAACGTTTAGAGAAACTTTCAAGATTGTATGATCCTGTCTAACTTATACTACTGCAAAATGGCTACTACACAGGACGTGCCTTCTAGAGTAGTTAGTATTAAGGACGAAATGGAAATCAGAAATGGTGTTGAACTTAAATGCGAAACAGTTGACACTCTTCCAGAGTTGAAGCAAGGTCATGAAAGTTGTGCCACTGTGAGTAACACACTATACTTTACATGTTTCCTGTATCAGATAAATGTACATATTTCTATCCTGCATTGGATCTCTGCTCTGTTTGTACAACACTAACCAGTTAACTGTGAAATGGCAAATGAAGAATGTCAAACCCGTACTACTAAAAATGCACAATCAAAGGACTGATACAGCAAATAAACATATAGCTTCTCATACTGAGTGCGCTATTTTCCTTTTCTGCGTACATGGGGATTTTTAGAAATTCAACTCCGGAGAATACCAAGTTCTTTTGCGCAAGGAATTGACGAAGAGTGATGTTGCAAATGTCGGAAGAATTGTGTTACCCAAGGTATAATTCTATCACGATGCTCTTTAAAAAATTGTAATGCAGTCCGAACTACTGTTTGCAACGCACCATCTTGGTTTTTTCAGAAGGATGCAGAAGCTAGTCTTCCACCATTATGCGAAAGGGATCCTGTGGTACTGCAGATGGATGACATGGTGCTCCCGGTTACGTGGAAGTTTAAGTACAGGTACGTTTTCAGTCGTACACTCATATTATGAGATCTTTCACATGCAAAATTCTAGAAACAATAATAATATGGTTCTCAAATCTCAATACGATGGCTTGAATATGAAATATTTCTTGGGAAGAACTGTGTGGTTGAAGGCATTGCTGCTGTGGGTTAGTTAACGACAGTTAGTCACAACATGGAGAAACAGATACTCCCTCCTTCCGATAATGCATATAGATTTTGTGTTAAGTCAAACTTTTTAAAGTTTGACCAAGTTTATAGGAAAAATATCAACTTCTACGATAGCAAATAAATAGCAGTATATTCATCATGAATTATGTTTCCATAATGTATTTATTGGATGTTATAGATGATTTTTTTTCTATTAGCTTGGCCACACTGAAAAAGGTTTGACTTATGATAAAATAGGAGTACATTTTATATAGGTTGACTCAAATGCTGACCCTTGCAATTGCATTATGACACTGATGCAATGCTATTTCAGGTTCTGGCCAAACAACAAAAGCAGGATGTACATTCTGGATTCTACAAGTATGCTTCAGCATGGAAGTGGTTACAATTCTAAATCTTTTCTGAGTATGAACATGTTGATTGATTGAACCGTTCCGTTCTTTTGTCAGCTGAATTTGTGAAGACACATGGTCTTCAGGCAGGGGACGCCATCATTATCTACAAAAGTCATGTGCCTGGCAAATATGTATGCTAACTTCCCTTCCTGATTGTTCTGTCCACACATAACAATCTAATATTGCGTGTCGGATCAGCAATTATAACTTGTAAACTTAGTTAATGCGCCGAACTCGCTAAAAACAACTTGATAATACTTTTGTATTTCACGAACTTTGGGTCATACATTTTCTTCCAGAAAACTATGTTGAGATCTCAATTTGCATGCTTTCTTACCTCTGTGCTGCATTCAGATTGTCCGAGGGGAAAAGGCCATTCAGCAGACAACGAACCACTAGAGTACGAGGATGCGATTGCGACTGCGTCAGTGAAGGCAATTTCAAGCTGAGCAATGCGAGTTTATCATAAGTTTGCAATCCAAGAGAACTCTGAAGGAGTTGAGCCGACAGCCTGACTTGTTAACTGGGGAGTGAATGGAAAAACCATTCAGTCGTGCTGGCGAAGAGCCTCTACAGCGCGGCACCTGAGTCGAGGAATCCTTCTGCGTTTCTTTGTTTTTTCTTCTTCTTTCTTCTAATTGAGTTGTATTTGGAAAACTTTGAGTTCTGCCTTCAGAAGAGCAAGCATTTGCGGTTCTGTAAATATTTTTGGATCCATAAGATAAATGAGTCATGCCGTTTCTCTTGTGGCAGAAGAATCAGCCACGCTTTACTTATGAAGACTGAAGACTGGCAAGTGCAGTGGTGGGAAACGTCTTGTACGAAAGAGGCGCGTAATGAGTGTAGTTTAGACATGACGGTGACACATCTGTTTTGAATGATAGACGGCGTAAAGAAGGAGATCCCAGTAAGATACTCTGCTGCCGGTCAAACCTTGAATGCTAGTTAAGGTACCGTCAAAATTAATCTAATCGTAGATATGCATCCAACATTCCTGTCGCTACCGGGGGCGCTCGGGATCAACCAGCATGGCATTTAGAACGGAATCTTGCAAGTGTACAGTACTATATAACATAACCTACATCCATATTTTTTTCAATCTTTTTACGAGAACTCAATAGGACCGCATGCATTACGAGAACCAGTTGTGGCGAATCCTGCATTCAAATGCCACCTGCCAAAGAAACCAAAAGGGTTTCCAATTCATTTTTGTTCTTGTCTCAAGCACACGAGCGTCATTTTGACTCAACGCATTTGATCGTGTCGAAGTGCAATTTTCTGCAAAATTGGCTATACCAATGGCATGTCGACAAATTTTATGGTCTTCGATGGCATTTTGATAATTGAAAAGATTCACCAATCTATCTATCTATATCTCTTATAAAGCAAAACCTCACTAACATGTATTAATTATTTTTCTACCCCAACATGCAAGCTATCTACATCATCCATTCTCTTAGTCAACCAAATGTCCATATCATGCCACTAATATTTATCAAAGCCAATATTTTCTTACGTGCAACATATCCATGTCATCTACTTTTCATCCATCCAATTGTCCGTGTCACCAATTTTAATCATCAAATACAAAAAAAATCACGTCAATTAAATCTAGCCATACACAATTGTAATGAATTGAATCTTCCATATTTCTATAAACAGTTTCATATTTTATGGGTCTTATATGTCTTTATTTACACAATAATTGTTTATAAAAAGATTTCCGCTGCAACGAGCACGGGGTATATATCTAGTATGGAAAGAAGAAGGTGTCCGTAGATATGGGTTGTTCAATTGTCAGTCCGTGACATCATTGAGATGTTTCAATGGGCCAGTATATAAGTAAAGCACTACCAAGAGAAAAGAATGTACCCTCACAATGGTGCCGAAAACCTCCCGCTCCCCCTCCCTCATCTTTTCGCGACCCCATCTCTGTTCGTAAGGTCCCAACCATGGCGGCTGATTTGGCCTCATTAGCCAATCTCGTCATCTCACTCTAGTTTACCTATTACTCGTGGGAGAAGTTGTCCTGGTTGCCATCTAACCTCGCCAGACACCTTCCACCGTATATCGTTGCTTCGCCCTATCAATGGTTAGGGTTGAGCGAAAACTAAGGTCGGAGGAAAGCCATGCGCACCAGGAGCAAACTCGACAACAATTTCAGCAAGGAATTAAGGTAAATCAATACTTACAACCTTAGCTCTAGATCCAAAGTCACTTGCTCTGGTGCTCGTTTGCATGTTTTCTTGTTGAATTGTACTTTTTTGGATTTTTCTTCTGTCTTCTTATGTACAAAGTTGGAAAAAGTTGGCACCAAGTTTCCATGTTCATCTGATTTTCCAAAATGCACAAGGAAAAAATACGGAAGAAAATAACAGAGACTCATGAGCTGGTAGAGATATATTTCGCATCATCTTTTCTTTTCATTTGGGGAGATATATTTGCATCGTCAGCACCATAAATGATTGCCGGAAGTATAGATAATTTTATTTTCAATTTACGGTCTTTGATGACATTTTAATAATTTAAAAGATTCGCCAATATGAAATAAGAAAATATCCCATAAAATCAATGTGCGTCTATGGCAGGTTCTGATGTGGCTGACTTTGCCCTATCCAAAGTTAGGTGACTTTGTGCCACTTACATGTGGGACCACCATATGTGGGGTCCACACGTAAGTGACAGAAAGTCACACAAAGTTAGTCAGATCTAAGTCAGCGAATCTTAAACTGTTTTTGATACCGGGTTGTTCAGTTGTTGATCCGTGATGTCATTGGGATATTTCGATGGGCGGGCATATAGGTAAACAACACCGGGAGAAAGAAAAACACCCTCAAAATGGTGCCGAAAACACCCCGCTACCCCTCCCTCATCTTTTCGCGACCCCCGTCGTCGTTCGTAAGGTCCCAACCATGGCGGCTGATTTGGCCACGCAACATCATTAGCCAATCTGTCCATCTCACTCGGCACAACCATCGGAACTCCTAACCGCCCCCTCACCTCCTCCAGTGCACCTATTACTCGTGGGAGGAGTTGTCCCTGCTGCCATCTAACCTCGCTAGACATCGTCGCCTTCTTTTATATATATCATTTGCTCGACCCTATCGATGGTTGGGGCCGAGCGGAATACTAAGGCCAGAGGAGGGACATGCGCTCCAGGAGCAAATTCGACGGCAGTTTCAAATGAACTAAGGAAAATCGATACTTGCAACCTCAATTCTAGATCCGAAGTTGCATGTTCCGGTGTTCGTTTGCATGTTTCCTTGCTGAATTGTACTTTTCTTGTATTTTCCTGTTGTCTTCTGATGTAGTACAAAGTTGGAAAAAAGTTGGCACCAAGAAATTGTACTTTTCTTGTTCATCCCATTGCCCAAAATGCACAAGGAAACAAATAGGAAAGAAAAGAACGGAAAATCATGTGCTGGTAGAGATATATTTCGCATCATCTTTTCTTTTCATATGGGGAGATATATTTGCACCGTCAGCACCATAAATGATTGCCGGAAGTAGAGACGAGAGAACACACACCGTTTTCACCAAACCCAGCGGCTGAGGCACCGGCGATCTATCACCACCGTCGGTTTCTGATCGTGCGGCCCGTAGCCAGCGTGCCACTCACGAGGTCCAGGCCGCGCGGAAGAAGGAAAAAGAAGAGATTTTTTTTCTGTGCTTCTTCTTCTGGTTATTCTTTTTTTTTGAACACTTCTTCTGGTTATTCATCATCACATCGGAGCAGACAGGGGAGCGAAAATCGAAGGAGGATTCCGAATTGCAGTTGCAGACCAGTAATCCACTCCACCGCCGCACGGATTCAATCGCCGCCGCACGGGTTCAATCGCCGCCGCCATCGCCATCGCCATCGCCGTCGCCTCCCCCCCGCCGCTGTAGGAACCCTCGCCGCCACCGCCCCCTCTCCCCCCCGCTAGGGTCCCCTTTCGTGCCACGCTGCGAGCTGCTAGGGTTCGCCTAGCCCTCGCGGTTAGGGTTCCCCCTCTGGCACGTCCGGCGCGGACAGGCCCCTCCTCGTCGGCGGGGCGCGGGCGGAATCTGGGGAAGAAGCGCGCCTAGGGCCTCGCCGCCCGATGGCTCCCGCCGCCAAGCGGGGCGCCAAGGGCAACAAATGGACCAGAGAGCCGCAGCTCGGAGACCTGGTCCTCGCCAGGGTCAAGGGTTACCCTGCCTGGCCAGCCAAGGTCCCGCCTACACTCCTGCCCTGCCTCCTACCTAGGGTTTTCGCCCCCCACCTCACCCCATAGCGAGATAGTTCCCTTCCTTTCTGCTTCTTTGTTGGCCACAGCCTGAATCCTGATATGTCTTAGATGCTGACCGTGTGCTTCATCCATGGGGGGCTGATGCTTCTTGTCTATGCAGGTGAGCAGGCCGGAGGACTGGGATCAGGTGCCGGTTGCACGCAAGACCTTTGTCTACTTCTTCGGCACCAAAGAGATGTAAGACCATAATCTTGCTTCAACAGTTACTTGCTCCTTTGGTCTTCGTGTTTAACGGTATTCTAACCGCCAATTCGACCGTGGACGACTTACCGTATACATAAATGTCATGTGTGCCGCGCTGTTGATAAATGCGCTACCTCAAACTTGCCTTTTTGTGTCTGATTAACATTTGTCATGCATTTCTTGAAGATCACCTAGCAGCTGCGCAATTAGTGACATTTGAGATCACCCACATGGGACACTAACACTTTCTCGTAGTTGTGTAATTATTCATTCCCAGTTTATTGCCTCAAACTCTACTAAGTTCAGCCGTGTCGACGCACGCACGTCGCATTTTGCTTCGGGAACACCAGTTCTCTGTCTGCTTTAGTGAGAGCATATTTCTTCTATTTGGCAATATGGATTTTACATGTGCACTAATTGATGAAAGAGGGTAAATATAGATGTTAAAATTTAAGTCCTCTATCACACTCTTTTATCAGAAGACGAAGTGATCGTTTGATTCTGATTTAAATAACAGCTTGTACTGTAGAATTTGCATTTTCAATTCTGTCTATTTTATTTTAACCTGAGCATTACTTTATCTGATTTCCTGCTTGGGTTGATAAATAAACTACACATTCTTTGGCATCTCTATGTCCTCATGCACACACCAATTCATCTTTTTAGTGTGAAAGTTTAAATTGTGTGATTAGTGGCATCAGCAATGATCTAGGTTGCGCATTGCTGTGCAAGGTCAGTCTAGGAAGTACAATTCCTTATTGACTGATAGATGAAACTAGTACTTTATGCCGAGTTAATTTCTGAACTTCTGACGATTTGTTTCTAATTATAGTAGTCTTCTCTGTTATCGTCCGTAAGTGCTTCTGAGTTCTGACCACTCCCATGGCCTTTTATTTTCTTCCAAATAGGAAAGGGAGAATTTTCAATTCTTTTGTAACTTGAGCCTGTGTGTCAAGCTCACCTAGAAATTTTGAGTATGTTATCTCTTTAAGTTTTGGCAGGCAATGATCTTTGGACCTCTTTAAAATACTTTGGTGCTAATAGAGCAACTAAATTACTTCATCTGATTGATTCCTTTAGCTTATATATAAGTTTCTTGCTAAATGGAGCATTTCTTTAATTGTTTTAAAACCCTGTCACCATTCCCTCTAGATATGACATTTGTTTGTTATCTCTGCTGTCCTTCACATCTGTTTTTTTTTGCTGTTTTTAGTTTACTATGAAAACTCTTTAAAAGCTAACGTATAAGTATTACTTGATTACTAATGAATGAATATCTCCTACAGCGGTTTTGTAGCTTTGCAAGATCTCTTTCCATTCACAGAAGAGGTGAAGACTGACCTGGTAAATCAAGCTCGAGAGAAACGCTTGCCGAAAAGAAATTTGAAAGGTTTTGAGGAAGCCTTGGTGGAGATATGCAATGTCTATGATGAGCTGCGGGATTCATCTAAAACTGGAAATGGTTTGTTGCCTGATCGAACTCTTGATCTGATTGAAAAGCCTACAGAGCACCTTGTAAAGCCACCACCTGATGATGGTGGGACTCAAAAGGTGGAACGGATGGAAGGTGATAGTTCTATGGACAACTTGATTACTTTAGGGCACAGTATAGGAACTGAAAGGGATGTGAAAGATGTTGGCCATGACAGAAAGGATCCTTTTCCAATGGCTTCTAAAAGGAAAATATCTGTAGAAAAGGATTTTGACCATCCCAAGAAAAAAAAGCCTGTCACATCAAAGTCAGCTACCGACCAGCACCTTGAACAAGAGCATTCACCATCCTCTCCGTGCTCTGAAAGAGAGACTGAAGACCAAAAAGTTGGGAAAGAGAGCCATCCAACCGAAGATTTAATTTTAGACCCTACTGTACAGATAGTTTGTGCTCTTGAAGTGCCAAAGAAATGTAAAACCGAGAAGCAGTTGAAGGATGCTGACAAGAAGGAAAACAAACACGCCGATGTCACTGGTATTTCTATGAAGACTGCTCCTGAGCCCCTATCTGTTACTGTACCAAACAATAGTGCTGACAAAGAGAGCAGAGGATTTAAAAAGTTGAAGGCGGCGATGAAACCATCAGTTATGGACAAATCAGAGAGAAGGGATCATAATAACAAAGTAATACTAGACAGGCCTAACAAGCAGTTGACTGGAAAATCACCTGCTGTATTTTCTCCCAATAAGAAATCTCTGCCTGCTAGTGGGCAGCGGAAAACGGAGGTTAGCGCTGATATGCGTCCTGCAAAGAGGCCAAAACTAAATGACAGAGACAATGAAGCAGTTAAGACAGGTGAACAGAGTGAGCCAAAGTTACCTGGTGATAATAAAAAGGGTGTTTCTGTGAAAAATGAGAAATACACTTCTGTGGGAACTGGAAACAGCACATTTCCTGAGATCGTAACCACTGATGATAAAACACGGAAATCAGGTGTAATTTTATCACCCTTACCAAGGCTGCATTCTGGGGGATTGGAACAGCCACCCGGTTCTGCTACCAAGTTAAGTGTTTTTGATAGTGCTAAGAAGGGCTCCAGCATTAAGGAGAATGGCTCACGTGTTGGCAGGCAATTGGCAAAACCCAGGAGAAGAGCGTGTCGTTTTGATGATGACGAGGAGGAAGAACAGCGGACACCACCTCATAAAACTGTGGCCAAATCGACCTCCTCACATGTAGCCCCAACAGAGAAGATCCATCAGACAGGTATTCGGGGGATTCCGTCGTCACAAGTTGGCAATGTTTCTGCAAAAAAATCTGATGTGGCAAGAGAAAAACCAAGAAGTGTTGGAAGGTCACCTGTGAAGTTGGAGCCAGTTTATTCGCCAAGTCAAAATAAAGTGCTTGCTAAACAAGGAAGAAAATCGATCACCACCTCAGTCAATACTTCTGCTGAACTAGGTAACAAGATTAACCTCGCAGATCGCAAGCTCTCTGGACAGTCAAGAATGCCAGCATCATCTGAAGTGAAGAAACTACAAGGTAGTTCTTCTAAAGTATTGTACCAGACATCCGGGAACTCCCATTCTCAAAGCCATGCTGTCTTAGAAAAGAATGTGCTTCTGTCTAAATCAGAAAATGCAAAGGCTAAAGCTAAGCCTAGCACACAGATACCTATAGCTGTGGAGAATAGGTTAAGTGCCACTTTGCCAGGTGAACGAAATGGGAAGCTGGATCACTCGAAAGAGGACAGGTATACTGCTTTGGACCAACTAAGTTTTGTTCATATGTTTTTTTGTCTACATCATACAGGTTAGCTATGCACTTTGATGATTGGTTGCAGTTTCTTCTTATGCAGATCAAATTTTATTGATAAAGCTGATTCTGTTGAGCCTAGTGCCGACTCTGTCAACTCAATGAAGAACCTTATTGCAGCTGCTCAGGCAAGGAGAAACCTTCTTGCGTCTGGTCAAGGAAATTCTGATGGGTCTTCTGCAGACAATGCTGTTCTTGCCTCCACACCATATGGCTTTCCTGGACTAAGTCCTAGCCCTGGTTTTCACATTCGATCTGCATCTAAAATTGCTATTTCAGAGGGTGATGTCATGCAATGTCAAGATTCCATCTGTGAACCTAGTCAACAAATTGACCTGAAAAAGCCAGCAGAAACTGACCATGAACATGAAAAGAGTCCGAAACCTAAGCTATCCAGTGGTACACTGAGCGGTGGTACTGATGCAGCAATTGCACGCGATGCTCTGGAGGGGATGATAGAGACACTATCGAGGACAAAGGATAGTATAGGTCGTGCTACACGTCACGCAATCGAGTGCTCGAAACATGGCATTGCTGATGAGGTACCCCCCTCCCACCACCCCTGCATGCACTCACAGACTTACATTCTCTGATCATGTACATTCATTAACCCACATGTCATCTGCATTGCCTTTTCATCACAAGCCAAGTATTATTTTTAATTCCTTTTATTATTTTTCATCAGATTGTTGAGCTTCTCATAAGGAAAATGGAGAGCGAACCTAATTTGCACCGCAAAGTTGATCTCCTTTTTCTGTTAGATTCCATAACACAATGTTCTCACTCTCAGAAAGGTGAGTTTCTTTGTATTACATCACATCTCAGAATTATCTGTTTCCTTATCAAATTTGATTATCTGTTTCTGTCAAATGGTTAGGCGTTGCTGGGGCTTCATATATTCCCAGTATTCAAGCTGCATTACCTCGTATTTTGAGCGCTGCTGCTCCATCTGTAACTGGTGTCCGTGAAAACCGACGCCAGTGCCTCAAAGTAACAACTTCACTGCTAACTTTTTTTAGTTTTAATTTCCGCAGGCAATCTACATTTCTGACCGTTGACTTTGCAGGTTTTAAAATTGTGGCTACAGAGAAAGATAATGCCAGAAGATGTATTACGAAGATACATGACTGACATTGAGGTGCCAAATGATAACACCAGCGCAAGTTATCTGACCAGGCGACCATCCCGAGCTGAACGTTCTGTAGATGATCCTATTAGAGAGATGGAAGACATGCTTGTCGATGAATATGGAAGGTATGGTGTGATCCGATATGCTAACTTTGTTCTTTCATATGAATCCATACAGTTAAACCCGACCACCATTATGTTCAAAACTCTCAGGATAGAGAACTATGTAATTAGATTTGTCATTGAAAGATAATGCCGTTCTATTAGTTTATTGTATAAGAAGTTACAGAAAGGCAATTGTCAAAGTCATATTTGATTCTGAATACAGTAGAAATCAAAACATCAATTAGAAAAGAACGGCAAGAAGTGAGTACTATTTACTAGCTCGTAACTAAGTATAATTGGTTTTATTTTTGTGGCTGGAAATTGTAAGTTTGTACTCCATAATGGATTTCAGATTTCTTTACGAATATTTTAAATCTAGAACGAGTACCACTTAATGAACCACTTGACAATGAGTTATTTCTGAATTCTTGGATTACGCTCTAGATTTTCCTTGGTATCTCTTCTAGGTAGATCTGCTACATATTGCAGACATGATGTTATCAGCTTTGAGCCCTGTGCACAGCAGGTGGTCGGAAGCCCACAACAGCAATGGTGTGTGCTTGGCATTTTCGCGTGCTGGCAGCCTCGTATGAGCATATAGGAAGCTATATGATAGGATATGTTAGAAAATAAAGAGTTGAGCACAGCAAGTTTGTTGGATATGGCTAGGTCTTCTAAATTAGCAAGGTTCAAGTTAAATTTGGAAGATAGAGTTATGAATTTATGGTTCGGTCAAGACTCAAGAGTCTAATTAATATCCGGCTTGTGGACCAAGCCACTTGCCTAGATAAAGGCAATCGTGTATTAGTTACTCAATGAAGAATCAATAGTTCAACTAAGCCTAAGAGTCTTGCTACCACGATGGAGGTTAGGCCATTCGGTGCTAACATGAGGGGAATGCCCTACCACTGGTCGTTGGACACTTTCCTTTACCAAGATCCATGACACCTGAACTAGGTACCTACCTTTTTCATTTTATAAGAAAGCCAGTAAACACGGCAGTCTCAATGGCAGATAGGGAGATACATGTTGTGCTGAAGACATGAAATAAGGAACTGTGCTTGTAGTTACCTGATTGAGGTTTTGGTGAAACTTGTATGGCTATATCTGCGTATTCGTACTTGTGGCATTCTATGAGAATGTCGCATGGTTTAATCTAATTTGCATCAGCTGATTTTATCCACCTACCTTTATGCTAGAACTTTTGAAGTGGAGTTCCCAGCGATTTTAGTGAGTTTATGCATTGTACTCCCTCCAATCCAAATTAGTTGACATGGATTTGTCAAAATATGAATGTATCTATACTTGTTTAGTGTCTAGATACATCGTATCTAGGCAAATGTGTATTATCTTAATTCAACTCATTGTTGCCCTTGTTGACATGCGTTATGTGTTTTTTGGGTGTTTTGTGCAGCAATACAACCTTTATCTTTGAAAATGATGAAGATTTCCCCCGAATTAATGGTTTGTTACCAGTTGTCTCACTGCAAGTTGAAAGGCCTGGAACACAAGATGGTGTAGACATTATTGCTCCAAATTCTGTCGAGGAACACATCACGGTGCTACAGAGTGTAACTTGTGATGCTGCCATGGAAGATGCTACAGTTTTACCAAGGAACATGCAACAGATAGATGGAGCTGTCTTCATTGAGCATGATTCAAGGCAGGAAGCAAGTTCAGAGGAGGCATTGACTAATCAGTACGAGCTTCCCCCGCTTCCAGAGGGCCCTCCACCACTTCCACTGGAGTCACCACCTCCCCCACCTTTACCTGAGGGCCCTCCACCTCTCCCATTGGATTCACCACCTCCCCCACCTCCTTTGCCTCCTTCACCACCACCTGCTACACCACCGCCTCCACCGCCACCACTTTCACCATCTTCGCCACCTCCACCGCCACCTCTGCCATCTGGACCACCTCCACAGCCTGCTCCACCACCTCCTCATCCTTCTGTCCTGCCACCTGTTCTGTCATCTCCATCATCATTGGGTTATCAGCCTGCCATGCCAGAATATTTCAGGGCTCCCAATGTAAATCTTTTCTTCATTGTATTTTATGTTGCAGATCCTCTTGTGTTGTTGGCTTAATACTAAAGTTCTGTTGATGCAGGGTAACCAACCAACAGGAAATGCATCAATTCAAGGTATTGGAAATACTTCAAACTTCATGCCTGGTGGACCAGCAAATGCACAAGCTCCAGTTAATTTTGTCCAATCATTGCCACCAGATTATGGAAGTAATAATATCTTTCTGGCACAGCAAGCTTCTAATGGTAATTATCAGTTTCAGCCTGGTGTATCTTTTCATCAAGGGGCTTTCAGTGCTTTCCCATCGGCACAAACACCACCAGTTCATCCCCACACTCATCACACACACATGAACCCCATGGGCCAACAATCTGTACCACCTCCGCGCAATTCTTATGTTGTACAGTCCTTTCCAAGTAGTCAAAGCCAGTATACATCTGAAGAACAGTGGCGAATGACATCTGGTAACTTTAGTCCAGATGATCAGCGTACTTGGTTACCAGGTGGCAGATCATTATCTTGCTCAGATGGGTCATTCATGCAGGATGGTATGTTTGCATGTGACATGTTTTATTACTGTTAATTTTCAGTGGCCTGAGATGATTATGATTCACTTTCTGATAGGATATTCAAGGTCCAACATTGAGAGATCTTCAATGAATCCAATGAGCCATCAACATCCTGTACTCAACCATTTGTCATCTGGGGCACCACATCCAGGTTTGTTTTTTTTTGCTTCGTAAGAGTTTACACTCTGATAGGCTGTGCACTGCATTCAAATGAATCCTCTTAACGAAATTTCATGAGATCCATTGCCAACCAGGTACCTTGCACCCCGTTGTGCTGTGATGCCTCCTTGTCAATTAATCCAATGAAATTTCGTTAAAAAATGTATAGAAGCTATATGTTTCCTTTCTTATTTTTAAAAATCTTTTTTGTTTCTATTCTTATTTTTGGCAGGTCATGTTGTGCCTCAGATGCTGCCAGGCAAGCCTGATATTCATGCACTTAATTGCTGGAGGCCTTCTGGATAAACTCTTATAATTAACTCCTTGCTTGTGGTACTTTCCTCTCTGTTGATACTTCGGAATGCTCTTCTATTTGTTCCTTTGTCATCCTCACTGATCTTCAGATTATTTGTCTACGAAACTTCCTTCTATCTACTACTGCACTTGAGCTGACTTCTCAGTTCTTTACGTACAGGTTTTGACATGGAAATTGGTGGTGCTGGAAGCCATTTGAAATGAGGATGCAACAAGAGGTGCTTATTTTAGTCTGTTTTGCGATGAGGATGCACTTTTGCATGAGGAGTAATGATGAGATCTGACGAGAGTAATTGGAATGGACATTTTACATTGTAATTAGTCTTGGCAGCAGCATCCAGCAGACTAATCTCTCTTAGTGTAAGCGCATGTTTTACATGACACAAGTATTCTCTGTTCTTCTAGTGTCGCTTCTGATGTTTGTTTGAGGACTGCAAACTGTTCAATGTATCTTGCTCAGACGGTGCGTTAGACATAAGCATCAGTTCCGATAGTAAAATATTGGAAACCTACTTACACCAGAGCATATTGATGTATCTGGCGCTATTTAAAAATGGGTTGACTGAAATCCATGAAAACCGGCAATGCAAAACTGAGCTAGGGCCCTAGTCTCCGCTCAAAGGGGGTGATTCGCTAGTTCAAAAATCTATGGTACTTTCTGCAGTTTTTTTGTACTTGGACTGTTGTGGCTGCTGTGCAACACATCAAGTTTGAACTAGATAGACATCTAAGTAATAACAGGAAAGCTGAAGCACTGTGGTTACTCTTATGCGTTGAGTGCTGTGAGTTAACTCTCTAGACAAAATTAGCTGTATCTTATGCAGTTATGGGTAGCAGACAAGACTAGACTACGGGTTTATGCGGACATCTAAGAGCTATAGTTCATTTGAGTTTCCATAGATTGATTGATATTGTCATATGTTGATATTCATTTTCCAGTGATTAGCTGATATTGTCATATGCTGGTTTTTATTTTCCAGTGGAAATTACCTGGTTTCCCTATTCGGAGCAGGCAATGTGAGCCATTTGATTGTTGTTTTGAAGTTCCATGGATGCATGACCTGTAATATAGTAAAAAAACATGCTGAATTTCGTAGTCAAATTGTTCACATCCTATATCACCAAAACACCTTTCCCTGCACTACTTGTCATTTTTTCGTTTTTTAGTCTGTACTTCAGACATTGGCCCTCGGAAATTTGCATGCATGCATAGCATTATTCTGCATTCATAGACTTCTATAATATTGCATTTTACTCTTAAAGAAACGATTGTGTGGTGCCATAGGGACACCGAATCTGTATTGTTTCCCCAAAAAATACACTATTTACAAGCCATGTACACACCAGTCTTCAGTTATCTTGGCTCACCAACTAGTGCAAATTTACAAGTCCCACTTGTGTTCAGGGAAGTTTGAGGTAGTTAGCTTCTTGAGTTAGTTGTGTTCTGTTATTGAATGATAATGGCTTAGGGGAATACATCCCATTTATCTTATGATATATTTCTCGTAAAATTGTTTTAATGGAAATAAAACAAACATGCAATGTATATCCTATCTTTCTAGGGTCAATATGTATGCTGGTATTATTATATGATGTTAACTGTGGGAAACTGGTCTGTCAGAAGCATATAGATTTGTGACATACTGGGAGTTCTGGAATTTAGAGATTTTGCTACGTATCTTCCTACATATCTGATTTTGTCCTGCTCCAGTTTGCCAGTGATGAGCATGACTTCTATTTGATTTTATTGTTATTTTAGAGTAGATTTTTGACTACTTTTCTCTTTCCACATAGGGGGTGGTGGGTTGCTAGGTAGTTTATGAAGAATACCGATCTGGCGGGCGGGGCATTCGTAGTTCTAAAATTTAGAAACTGTATTGTATATCTTCAAACTTCAGATCTGATTCTGTCCTATTCTATTTTGTTCATGATGTATATGACTATAAACTCAATTGTATGGTTATTCTTCATTTACTTTCGAGTATTTTTCTTCCTGTGAAGTTGTTGGCGGGTGTTGGGTACTGTTATCGCAAGGACATGCATATTTGCCTACATATTGCACACAATTGCTCCTTCCAGTTTCATGTGTGAAGAAGAAAATAGAGATTTATTTTCTTCATTTGTCAAGTTCATGTCAAGTTGCAGAAAGTTTGTTAAACTCAGTCATTTATGACTGGGGACTGATGGATTTGGGCATGTTTTGACTGACTTGTTTTTGAGTGATCTATTGAACCTGAAAACTAGAATTGCTAGTCCCAGTTTCATGTATGCAAGAAAGGAGATATAGATTCACTTTTAATGTCAAATTTGCACTTCAATAGTACTTTGACTTCGTGTGAGTATGAACATGGTAGATTTCTAGTGTGGGGAATGAATGATGTGAACATGTTCTGTGATGTCTTATTTGTGCTTAGGGTGCCAGAGGTACTTTGCCTGATCTCTCTTTTTTTTAGCTGTGCTAGTCGCCAATTTTGAGGTTACATCAGTTGGCAGTGTGTTTTTCAGCTGGAAATATAGTTCCACAGTGGATCATTGGTCCAATATAGTTTATTTAGCTTAAAATTTGGTAGGCTGCCGACTGAACATTGCATACGTCTATTATGGCCGAACTGCTCTCTGGCGATTTTGCATTTATGTTTATATTATCTGGAAAACAACCTTGTTTAACCAAAACTTGTGTTGATCTGGCAGGTCTGAAGAAGATGCAACTCGGTGGCGTGCGTTACAATTTTTTGTCGATGGCTGTTGGTGGCTTTGATGAAGTCGAGGGGAGCGCGCATGTGGTGAGTTGGGTGTTTGATTTTGTTCTTTTGGGCGGCAGCTTGAGTGCTTCATTTGAAGAGGCCTCAACGAAGGATTGTACAAACGAGATACCCCATGTACAGTTTTTTTGGTAACTGAAAAGGTAGTCTATGTACAGTGGATGCTAATATTATGGGTAGTAGCAGTAGTATTCCCTTGGCATAAGCTATGGGGTTACTCTTTTTGTTGGGCAAAATGGAAGAAAGAAAGGTGACACTGAGTTGAAAGGTGCAGTGTATTGTTTTCCTCTCCTCTCTCGGTTCATCTCTCCCGAAATGAGAGACGATCACTATCACAGCACAGTTTGTTACTTAAAACTGTGCGCCGGCGATGTTCCACGTTGGTTCATTTGAGGTAGAGGAAATATAAAACAGAGTTCGCTGTTCTTCTTGTTGAGATGTGTGGTTCAGTGCTGCTTTGTGTTAGTGTGGGCAGTATGTTTGCTCTTCCACAATGTTGCTGTTCTTGTTGTTGAGATATGGACACGCTGATGACTGGAATAGAGTGCTAGCTGGCTGGCTGATTCAGTGCCTTGCCTGCATCAGCGTAGTTCAATAACGAATGTCCAGGAGGGACAACCAGGTGTAGCTGCATACCAGAATTTTTGCTTCCATGTAGGTAAATATGGTGTTTAATTTCTCCGAGGAAGGTAAATCTGGTGTTTAATGTATGCTCGATATGAGTCGCATCTAGACTAGTATCCCATTTGGATTTTGGTGGAGCGGCCGAATTCATGCCATGCAGCTCAAGCGTGCTCTTGGCTCCATATATCTGACAAGTATCTATCCCAATGATTTGGCACTCCTACCTATTTCGGGGTTGATGGCATTAACAACCAAAGGGCACCTACCCATTAAATACATAGTAGTAGTATATCTTTTAATCTTGAACTTTTCTTCTCTATATAAATTAATAATATTAATATTAATAAACATACATTTTTTGTTTGCAGGAAAAAAAGAGAAATCTTCTGTGGAATTGTACATTTGTATGTAAAATAAACGCAATTTGGATATACATAATTTGTTTGGGGCAGTAAACATAATTGTTTTTGTTGGCAGTGAAGAAAAGAAGAGAAACCGGCAGCAGAGCTGGTCCGGTCCGGTCAGGTTGAGGTCCGGGTCCGGTCCGGCATATTCCCTTCTCTTTCTTCTCACCTACCAAACCTCCGTCTCCCTATCTCTCCGCGTCACCCACCCTCCCCTCCTCCCCCACTCTCCATTCCCTGCCCATCTCTCTCCCTCTCCCAATTGTATTTCAGAGCGAGCAGTTCTCCCAATTCCGGCCGCGACCCTCCATCGACCGATCCGCAAGAGCACGTGGGAAGATCGGAGCAGCAGCAGCTCCTTCCTCCCTCCCCGCCGCGGCGCGGCGAGGCTACCGTGCGTGCTACTGCTCCCTCTCCCGCTTTCCCCTCCCGTACGGTTTTTCCGATTAATTCTCCTCCTGCTTCGGACGGAGATTGCTTTGCTTTGCTTGATGCGGGCGCCGGTCGACGACGATCCTGCCGGTTCCTCCCTGCTTCTAGCGCGAGAAATCTCCCCGCTAGGTTTTGCGCTCCCCGATCGATCCCCTCCCCTGCACCGCGTCACCACCTGTTTTCGGTCTGATCCCAGAACCACGGGCGCGATCCGTATCTCGTTTCGTGTTAGGCACGCCGGTCCGTGATCTGCCGCTCTCGGATCGCTTTGCTTCGGCCTCTTAATTTTCTCATTACTGCTACTTCGTAGTATTAGTTAGGGATTGCCGTAAACGGGTTTTACTTTCCGTGCTCGCCTTCTCCGCTTCCAGCCAGCCACACGGATTGATTGAATGCGTGCTCGCTTGCTTCTAGTAGTAATGATTTCATTTTCATGTGGCGTGCAATGATTCTCCTAGTAGCCTAACTTTCTGATCGTTCGTTTGTTTGTATGTATTAAGAAGTCCATTTATGCCTTCCTCTTCTTCTTTTGCTCTAGGAAGCATTTAAAAAGTGTGGTTAGGGTTTTAATAAATACTGGGAGTTGGAATCGAAATCACACTCTGGGGTTTGGACTGGAGGAGGAGAATTTGTTGTTTTGGTCAAACATGGGTGCGGTCATACATGTAGAAAACATCAAGGTCAACATGCTACCGTCACTGGTATTACAATATGGCGCCATGCTAGTTTTGCCTCTTGACCAAGTGCACGCCTAGCACAAGACACGCTGTCTCCTAGGTTCGCCACAAGTCCAGTCAAATGATTCCATGTATTAATGCACCCTTTTAATTGTTGGGTCACACTTATAATTTGCTGTTTCAACTATGGACTTGTGGTCATTTGTTTGCAAAACACGCTGTTTGACTAATATTGATCCGGGTGGATGTTTTTCTGTTTATATGAAAACGAGGGCGATCACTACACATACTTTCATGGTTCTGATGGGTTTAGGGTTTAGGGTTCTGATGTGTTTCACCTGCCTATAGCAGGACTGATGCAAAATGGCACGTGGGATTGCCAGTGGTACTAGTGATGGTGCTGCAAACAGGAAGATTAAACGCCTGTTTAACCCATCAGAGAGGAAGAACCCAACCAATTCCCAGTTTGTATGTTCTAAATATCTGCAAATTATTTCCTTACAAGCATCTTTTTGTTGGCCAACCCTTTAACTTTCTTTTTCCTACAATTTTTCAGGAGCGTCATGTAGCTCGTCTTGAATCATGGCAACAGCAGCAGGAGCAACAGCAACAAAGGTATAGTTATGTTCTTTTCTATGTTTATTAAGTGTGTATACATCATTACATCTTCCAAGTAATAAAACATGCATATTTATCCTTTCTGAATTGGCACGATCATTCTTCTTGCACGTCATTGTTTAATAAGTTCCACTACAATCTTCTTGTAAGAATTTTGTACTCCATCTGGAATTTCTAAATGGCTGTCAGAAATCGAGTACCCTTATGTTGCTTCTGGTAATTCTTTACTGCTTTTTCAGGCGGTTTATCTTCGCGGCGTCCATGCCCGGTTTCCTCTTCAACTTTCTTGATACCACATCTCCAGAAGATAGCCTTGGCACGTCATCCTCCTTGGCACCAGTTATCCTCCGTATTAGTGTCTCGGATGAACCTCACAGAGTATATCAAGCTAATTCATCAAAGCTGCTGGCAGAGAGATCCACTGCGTCCAATTCAGGTTTCTCAGACAATACCTCTACCAAGACAAGGATGGATGCAAGGTATACTACAAGAAGGAAGAGCAAAAAGAAAAGCAAGAAGCACAGACAACGTTTCAGAAAGCCAACAGATGGATCTGAAATTACATGTGCAGAGAGCAACAGCTGTACCCCTTCAGTTGATATGGTTGATTCGTGTGAAGGTTCAACACTTTCACCTAAGCATGTTGGTGATATACTATTTGAGGAAACCTTTTCTCCCAGTTCTTCGGTGAAAGAAGCCTCTGAAAAGGCTCCTGACAGTGAAAATGATAATGAGTACAATGGCTGTTCAGTCACTTCAGTTTCAAGCGCGTCGTACTGTGATGAAACAGAACTGTCTAGACCAACTACAGCCTGCCCGGAATTGTTTGGACAATGTAACAGCAGTAGCTGGAGGTACTTGGATAACACTCCAAATGCCGAACTGATGGATTCATCTCAAGAGCCTTGTTATGCCAGCAGATGTGGGAACTGTAGCGATAAGATCGAGACACTGTTAATTTCTAGAAATGATTGTGAAACGGTAGAATTTTGCAGCTCTAGTGATGGAGTTGATGATAGTTGGCTAGAGAATTCCAACCGCAGTAGTGGCTTTTGTTCTGAAAATGGTGTTGGTGTGTGCAATGGAGCCCAAGCAGTTCATTTGTGCAGCGATGGTAGCAGAGGCAGTGATTTCCATCTAGTAATGTCGAGAAAGAGAGCTAGAAAAGAGAAGAAAATGTCAATGTGGAAGAGCTTTAATGCGGAGTATGCATCTGCTGTTACACATGGTCCAAATGAAAAATATACCGTCCGCTCTTCTAGACAGATGATTAAGGAACCCAACACGAAGGAGTGCTCACGTAGACAGGATCGTGTTGGTAGCATACAGCCTCAGCATGGAGTTGCGTTCAGAGCCCCATCAAGAATTTCATCCATAAGAGTAACGGAATTCCATTTAAGGACTCTGAATCAGGAACAAGTCACATTAGAAGTCCAAAGGAAAACAGCAATAGCAAATCAAATGGTGATTTTGACAAAGAGCAGAACATTGATTTAAACAAAAGGCTATCCAACGGTGTGCACTACGGAGAATCAAGTTCTTGTCAGATGAGATCGAATTCAGCTTCTGAACCTACAACTCCCGAGACTGCAAAGGGCAATTGTACTTCAGAATCTAGTCAATCCACAGATCATATTGTAGGAGAGTTTCCCATGCTGAGAAGAGGATTACAAGGTTCACTCCAAGTCAATAATGCTATTGGGACAGGTTCTAGACTACCATCACCTGGTATGGCTGAATCTGTAGATATTTTGCATAAGTTTTTTTCTTTCTAATGTCCAGACCTTATGAGAAGATATAACATACTACACTGAACAGCCTTTCTAACACGCAACATGATCATTTTGCAGATTCTAAGTCCACGCTAACTGACTTAGTGGTCAGATGTGGTGCAATTCCTTCTGTTGAAGAGAATCACAGTTTTGGAAAGATTTGCAATTCTGAAATGCATCTAATTCAGATGATCAAGATTGTTAATGATGCCTATGAGGTGCAAGTTGCTGCAGATGCCCTCCTGTCTGCTGGTTATCCAATTACTAATCTCGAGAAATTCATACATTCTGCAACTCCAGTCATTGGTCACGTTCCTTGTGTGACAACCAGCAACTGTTCACAGGATCAATCAGTTAACTCAGTTTATCAGCAATCCATGTCTAATGTTTACCTAAGGAATATATGGGAATGGTATGAAGAGCCAGGGTGCTATGGGTTGGAAGTAAGAGATCTGAGTGATGTCAGTTCTATAACGTCACGCCGCGCCAATTCAGAGTTCTGTGCATATTTTGTACCTTATCTATCTGCCATTCAGTTGTTTGGGTGGTCTACAAAGAATATGGATAATGGTTTTGGTTTTGGTGTAGAAGAGGGAGATCTGTTGGGGGCACCAAATGCCACAGGACTTTTGAGTTCTCAACCTGTGCCTGTGAAGTTGCATAGACCATTTAAGCCAACTGACACGTTGGATTCAGAATCATCTTTCTCTGGACATGATCATGGAGAACTCATTTTTGAATACTTCGAAACAGAGCAGCCTTCTTTTCGACCTCCGTTGTTTGAAAAGTAAGTTATCTTCGACTCTTTCGTTGTGCTTATAGATTCTAAGCATGACATCTGGAATATTCTGATTTCGACCACTATCCGTTACTTTATCCTTAAGTTCCTGGCGCCATTAGTTCTTGTGTATTCAAAATGCTTATGTGGTTTATGAGTGCAACAGATTCCCATCTATTACTTTCTTAGAAACAGGCAAGGATGCTTCAGCCTTTCTTGTTTTGAACAATGTAATACATGCAAGGAAGCTTAACAGTTCTTTTGTGACCAGTGTGTAATATATAAAGTAGTATCGAGTTTGTGAACAATGGTGCTTTTCGCAATCAGGGATGCAAGAGAATGTTTTCCTGTGAAACATGGTGTAACATGTTTTGGTGATGCAAATTTATTAAGTTGATCGGGATGGTTCTGACCAAAACCAATACCACATATTTTTGCCCAAGTGAGTAGCTTAGAGATATGGTTTATAAGTTGCTAATGAATTGATCATAAATATGTTGCTTACATGCGCTGCATCGTATCTTCATTTGGTGTAGTCTCTCATGTGAGCATTATCTTGTATGTGCCAAAATAGAAAAGAACTTGAAACTCTTGTGGAAATTTTATTATTTTCTTTACTCACGTTTCTGTCTCCATTTTATTTTGTATTAATCTTGCTGCAATCAAATGCAGAATGAAGGAGCTTAGCAGCCTAGATCTACTTGGTGACTCTGAAAAGCTGCAAAATGTGAAATTGTGTGATCTGCATCCAGCTTCTTGGTTTGTCTCTGATACCTGATATTTTTACTCCCCAGTGCTTCCTGAACTTGCTGGTTTATTCCTGATCGCAGCAGTATGTTGCATTTATAGGTACTGTGTTGCCTGGTATCCTGTTTATCGTGTACCTCGTGGGAACTTCCGTGCATCTTTCTTGACCTACCATTCACTGGGTAAATTGGTTCCACAAATGGGCTCCCCAGATTTGAGCGGTGGTCAGCACACCTGTATAGTTAGCCCAGTTGTTGGTCTGCAGGGTTACAATGACAAGGTACATCTCTTAACTTTTTATTATGGTAGTGAGCTCTAGATTTAACTGAAAACTCCAGAAAGTAATATGCAAGCTGAACTGCTAGCTGTCTGGCCGAAGTTTGTTCCTAGTGCTTGGATGGTTTTGAGTTCTTGAGCTGTACATGAGAGACTCGGTTTAACAATGTAAGATCTTTTTTTGTAGGGAGAGCAGTGGTTTGAGCTGAGATGTCCAGATTCATCAAAGCCCCGTATCGCTGAAGTTGTGAAAGAGAGGCTGAGGGCACTGAAGGGAGGTGCACTGGCGATGGCAAGGGCTGTCATTCCTAGGGGATCAGAGAAGTCGTCTGTGAACCACCATCCAGACTATGAGTTCTTCCTTTCTCGTTCTACCTAGGAGGCTGCGCTACATCCTGGAGAGACCATGTTCCGCTCCTGTTAACTCGTCGCAATAATTCCGTGAAAAAAAACTTAAAAAAAATTAGAGCATGATAGATATGACATTCCACTAACCAGTGGCCGGCAATAGTTTACCCTAGAAAGAAGAGAGGAGAGGAGAAGGGGATACTATAAGGGACATCCTAACCTACTAACACCTGATGATGCAAACCGGGTTGAGTTTTAGACCTTGAATGTTGTACAAGTGTGCCAAGGGGTAGTGCTCAAGATAAAGAGTTTGGCAACATTTTGCTTTACAGATCATGCAGGCGGGCAGGTCCTGCTTCTGCAGGTGTCCTTTTTTGTACAGACAAGAAAATTGAGGGCAAGATGAGATTTGCTGTTCAAAGCTTTTTTTTCCCAATGCTGATGAATGCGGAAGCAACATGTCCCTACATTGGCATTTCCTTATGTGTTCCTGTGAGATTCAAGAAAGGCATCGCTAGATGGTAGCATTTGCATTTTACTGGGTTACCGGATTATCAACTGGAAAACTGTTTCGGCTCCCCTGCTTTCCATGGTAAGTCAATCAACGAAAAGAAACATTCTACTCCGGTCTCTATTGTTTCGGTTTATAACTGAATGGAAGCATGGATCAATGAATTGGATTTGACAGGATAGCAAGCCTAATTTAAGCGAACCCTGAATGGAAACGAAGAATGATGCCTCATGCTATAGGAAACAAAAACCAAATTCTTCATGGCACAAGCACGCTTTCTCACAATTGCAGGAAGCACAGGAGGCGCCGAATCGCGGTACGTGGGCCAGCAGGATGTGCGTACCCATTAGGAGAGTTTTGAAACTTTTTAAACCGAAGTCCTAAACCCAGCTTTGTAGATAAAGCACCACAAATTTAGACAAGCCACATATAGCCGAAAAGCAAGCTCATAATCGAGCTGCCACAAATGAAACAGGCCCAAGAGGTGAGTATAGAGGCTTCGAAGATCAGCAATCACCCCATCAAGCGTCACTCTCCCTGTTTTGCCAACGGTCTTCAAGTCGGAAAAAATGAACATTTTATGAAGACAATAAGCAAGTTAGTTGATTAAGTTTAGCTTGATAGTTATTTTGTTTCTGACATTTAAAGTTCAACACAAAGCCGCAAAACAAATCTAAACTATGCGAGATGTGCGGACTGAGAGACTATCGGCGGAACTAAACTTGTTATCCCTGTTTCGGACAGTTTAGAATTCTCACAGGACGCGGTTCGTCTCTATGAAGGGGGATATGCCATACGAAGGTATGTTTGATAAGTTATTGTCAAGATCTCTATTTTAGATAGCCGGTAGCTAAGGCCTTCATAGGCTAAAGAGATAGTAGCCGCTAATAGCCCAACTGAAAGTGCATGTGTTGCCCCATGCATGGTTTTGTTAATTAATGACAATCCTTATGGACTAATGTTTGCATTGAGATATCTTTATAGATCTTGTCCATGTAGAAGATTGAAGTTCATGTGTTTGACTTTAGAAGATTATATGATGAACCCAATGGGTTCATATGAAGAATGATCATCTAGAGTTGAGCTTATTGCAAGCATGGCTTGGAAAAGAAGATTGAGTGAACATTCATGTTTATCTCCAAGCCATCATCTATATCAAGAGAAGAAGATAAATTGCAAGTGGATACATGAAGACGGAGCTAAGCGAGGCTCTCCCATAATGGTGTATGGGGGAGTATTTGGAGAAGTCTTCATCAAGCATGTGCTAGCAAGCACAATCAAGAAAGACGTTCCAACTTGAGAGAGTCAAGATCGTCATCATCTAACTCAAGTGGAATGCGCAAGACAAAGGTATGATCTTGATAGGGTTTCTATTTTACCGGTCTCATGGTGTTAGTGGGAGATCGGGTTATAGGATAGACGACGTTCTATCAAGAGGGGCTCTCAAGTGAGTCACTTGATCGCATCTTTGTGGAGAGCTCAAACCTTTGCATACTTGCATATCATCTTTCTTGGTTCTTATTTTGGCTTTTATCCATGTGAGGATTTAGAGCTTGTGTTCATCTCCATACCAAGCTTTAGTTCATCAAAAACGGATTTTATATGCATATCTTGTTTCGCTTTTGATGTTGGAGGTTTACCGGTTTGTCTTTTATAGAGAGGTCTTAACTTTCCTTATTTGTTCTCCTCCTCACATGATGGACCATGATGTTTCTCTGCATGATCTTGTAAAGCTCTTCGTTGCGATTCCAACGAGCTCAAGATCATCGAAATCAGAGTCCGGATGAAAAAGTTATTGCCGTTTTTCGTATTGGTGTTTCTGCAAATTTCTGAGGGGCGGAAGGTCCGGATTTTAGGCCGGAAATTCCGCCCCCCCGGAAGTTCCGGCAATATTTCCGGCAAAAGTTCCGGCCCAAGTCCAATACCGCTTTTTAGCCGTTTTCTAGGGTCCGGAAGTTCTGGGACGGAAGTTCCGGCCCTAGGACCGGAAGTTCCGGCCTAAATGTGGCTGCAACGGCTATTTTCGTGGGAGGGGCTATAAATACCCCTCCCCTTCTTCAACCTTGAGCTGCTGGTTTTCTCTCTCTCTTTCCCACCATTGTTGACCTTGGAAAACTTGCCCCCTTATCGTGGGGTTGTCACGGCAGATATTACCAGGGGGTAACTTGAGATTGGGGGCAAGGCGACTCTGGTGTTCAGGAGTTGGTCTAGCTCTACGAGGGAGAAGATGTTTTTTACCCAGGTTCAGGTCCCCTCGATGGAGGATCCCTACGTCCTGCTATAAATCACTATATGATTACAGATTACATGGTGCGCCGATGGCGATCGTCGCCGAAGTTTAGATGACTCCGGCGTGGGAGCTCTCTCTATTTTCTCTATCTTATCAGGCTTGAGACTTATCTATCTATGACCTAGGAGCCGGTTTATAAAGACATCCGGGTCTCCTGGTTGTTTACAAGGTAAGGCCGGGTTCTACCCAGACTCGGAGTCCTACTCTAACTCGCCTAGTCTTTCGTGCCCTCCAAGTCTTGGACTCCGTGACGTGTACCGCCTCCGGGTCTTCTAAAGCCTTACTTACTTAGGCCGGGTTACCGACAAGCTCTCCGTCCTATCAATGTAACCTGGTGAAAGGATCGTATGACACCTAGAGGGGGGGGGTGAATAGGTGCTACTTCAATTTTAGTACTTTTTCAAATTAGGCTTGACACAAAAGGTAAATTCTCTAGATATGCAACTAAGGTGAATTTACTTATATGACAAGCAAGCAACTAAATAAGATACACGAAGTAAAGACTATAAACAAGGATAGAAGTAACCGAAGTGAAAGCACGCGGAGACACGGATGTAATCCCGAGTTCCTCCTTTTAGGGGAGTACGTCTCGTTGGAGAGGTGTGAGCTACCACAAAGGTCAAAACTCAACCGCCACAAAGGCGGACGCACCTTCTTCTCCGACGAACCGCACCACAAAGGTTTGGTTCACCTTCCACTATCGGAATCCTTCAAGGCGGAATCCGGAGCCCTTACAACAATGATCCGGGGCACAACCCACAAGAGGATTGGGGGCTCCCGAACAGCTACAAATCTGTCACAAAGACAACAAGTGAGTACAATAAGAGGCTAGGTTTTCCCAATGGAAATCCTAGCAAAAGGGTCCCTCAAGTGAATGAGGGAAATGAAGAACGGCTTGGTGAAGATGTAGATCCGGGGCTTCTCCTTCAATCCTCCAAGTATCAACGAGTTTGGGTGGAGGGATTGGGAGATCTATCAAATCTTGAGCTTGCAATTATTGGTGTTCTTCAATGTGGTCAAGCTAGTTGTCCAAAGGTTGGTGAAGAGGTATTTATAGTCCCCTTCAAAATATGGCCGTTGAAGGGGTAAGTGACGACGCAGGAAGCAGGGCCGGCCTGGGCTGCCGAGACAGCCGGCCTGGGAACCAGCCTGGGCCGGCCTGGGGGCCGGGCTGGGCTGGCTGGGAGCTGGTCGACCTGCCGACCAAACCGGCCTGCGTGCCGGCCTGGGCCGGCCTGGAGGCCGGAGGGCAGCCCGAGGCAACCGGCCTAGCGGCCAGCCTGGGCCGGCCTGGGGGCCGGCGAGCTGCCCAAGCCAACCAGCCTGGGCCGGCCTGGGGGCCGGCCTGCCACCCGAGGCATCCGGCCTGGAGGCCAGCCTGGGCCGGTCTGGGGGCCGGTTTCCCTGCAGTGCGTCTTCTCTCTTCACCCGTTGAAGACCGACAACTACTTTTCTTCCCTTTTTGCATAGAGAGAGATCCACTAGTATCTATTGATATAGATGGTCATATTTCCTGTAGACACTTAGCGGTGTGTTAAATTCTTCCAAAACAATATTAACGGATTTTGTCCTTTCAATCTCTCCATTTTTGATGTTTGATGACAACACAAGGAATTTGCAAAAAGGTATCTCATTTAAGCAGGCAAAGTTTTTGAGGGAAACTCCCCCTTAAACTTATAAGCTAACAAGGTATATAAGAATATATGCTCAAACGAAAACATGAAGCAAGCACAATATATAGACTATGTGAGCAAGGGATATGGAATAATTCTCACCATAGACATCATATAGTAGAGCAAATTTCTCACCATAGGCTTCAAATAGATATAGTCTTGGAATACAATCCTTGTAACGGACTCCAAAATAATAGAAGATAAACCGGGGAAGTCCTTACAATAACATAAAGGAGGTCCATAATATCCTTACAATAACCATGACATAAGTTCCATAGTACACCACAAATAGAGTTCACTTAAAAACTTAAAACAAGTTCGATGCAAATGGAAAACGGGAAATATGAAAGCGCAAATGGATGCAATGCAAATCCCCGGAGATCTCTCTCCCCCTTTGGCATCAAGACACCAAAAAGGGAGAAAGTGAAGTGAAGGTTCATGATCACTCATCTTCATCCTCATCATAGTCCTCGTCATCCTCAGCATCATGAGCAGCTGCACCGGAGCTAGACTGACCGGGATCGCCTTGCCAATATGGAGCAAGAGAGGAGGCATCATCACCAAACCAATAAGTGTACTTGTTCTGGGCCATGTAGGTGTTCTCAGAAACTTCAGCGGAGCTAGATGAATAGGTAATACCGAGTTTATCCATGATGGCACGCGATGGCGGCTGGATGCTTTCTACTTCTTGTCAGACTTGAATTCAGATTTCTTCTTGTGAGCAAAGAAGCAGTTCATCCTTTTGAGAGCTTGAACTAAGCCACCTTTCTTCTCTTCATCATCATCTTCTTCACCAGAATCTCCCTCAGGAGCATCACTAGGAGGCGGCCAAACAGGATCACCCTCGGGCATAGAACGAAGACCAACAAGTTCAGGATAAAACAACTCATACTGACTAACCACATCATCAGGCAACTTGGTGTTGAAAGAGTCTGCAGAAGCGGACCATAACAGGGAACCTTGCCTTTGACAACCACAACTTGCATCTCGTTCCAAAGATAATCAAGCACATCAATTTGCTTCTTCCTGAGATAAAGATCATAGATGTGATGAAGACAATTGACCATCCGGTCACGAACCAAACCCTTCTCTCCAAACTTGATGGCAAGACAGTTTCTCAAAAT
Organism: Poa pratensis; assembly: GCA_947311845.1. NCBI lineage: Eukaryota > Viridiplantae > Streptophyta > Magnoliopsida > Poales > Poaceae > Poa > Poa pratensis. The sequence continues at coordinate 31,668,536 of CAMZMU010000086.1, read as the reverse complement.
TTTGTGAACAATCCTCCAGAAAGGATACATATGAACTGTGTGGGAATCTTCCCACGAAGGCCGCTCTGAGGAGGATAACAATGGCGAATCCCCGTCTCAGCTGGAATGAGCTTAGAGAGATGGAGACGAACATAGCAAGGTGCAACGGGCAATTCCTCAAGACCAAACAGTGCCCCAAACTCAGCCAAAGACGTTGAACACAGTATCTGCACTCATCCATGTCAAAGTCCTCTTACCATGCTCAGTGGTGAAAACAACAGTAGCATAAAATTGCTGAAGCAAAGCAGGAGAATATGGAGTGCAAACAGTCATGAGCTTAGAGATTTGATGAAAATCCATCATATCCATCACATCAGGCCATGTATCTCTAGCTTGGGCAAGGTTGAAATAATCCACGGGAACATGAGCATTCTTTTGATTTCAATGCGTTGATGAAAGATTTGCTGGTGCATCTTGCAATAGAATCTACTATCATCTAGGCATGTGGGCTGACCAAAGGCATAAGGGTTGAAAGACAACGATCTCTCTTGAATTCACTAGGTTTCACCTTGACCCAAGACGCACGTACCGGTTCCGCGATTGACAGGAGGCTGAGCAGATTTCTTGAGTTTCTTGCTTGTAGAACCCTTGACCCCAGCAGTTTTCTTGAGTTTCTTGGCCTTGGGCATGGAGGAAGAGCCCGCATTGAGATCATCAACAATGTCCTCCAGCCCATCAAAGGTCTTGCTGGACTTGCCGGCCCTGCTAGATTGAGGAACCTCCTCTTCCCACTCATCATCCCACTGGTCCATCTTCAACCTTGAGAGGATCTTCAAGAACCACCAACAACGGAGGAGATCTCCCAAAACAGCCACCAATGGGAAACTATATGGATGGGGTGGAAGATCGGGGAATCCCCTTCAGATCTGTGGAGAGGAAGGGGTGGGGAGGGGCTCAAATGGTGGGGGAGGGTGGAGGAGCTCTAGGAGGAGGGGGGCGGCCATGGAGGAGGGTCACGAGGAGGAAGACGAAGAAAACTGTTCGGGAAAAGCCTCCACGCGATATAAGGACGAGGGCGCGCCGGCCCTGGAGCCGGCCTCGGCCGGCGGGAGGCCGGGCAGGGACCCGAGGGATCCGGCCCTGGCGCCGGCCTAGGCCGGGCGGACGGCCGGGCGACAGCCCGAGAGAACCAGCCCTGGGCCGGCCAAAACCGGGCGGGAGGCCGGTCCACGACCCGAGGGGTCCGGCCCTGAGACCGGCCTGGGCCGGGTTGGAGGCCGGCCTGAGCGCAGAAACGCCTCCGAACCTCTTCCACTTTCTGATCTTTGACGAGCTTTGAGCTTCCGAACACCTTGCACCTTCAAGAATACCACAGCTGAGAAATCCGTCTTCAAGAATATCCATTGAGCAATCTTTGAGTAATCCGGGGAGATGCGAAACATGGAGAAAAACTTCACACATCCAATGGAAAAATAAAACTCCAAATAAGCAACATTGGATGATTCAAAAAGATGACAAAACGAATATGCATCAACAACTCACGGAAGAACCAACTCTTCAAGGAGAAGAGGGCGGTGGCCTAGGCCACCATATATGAGTGTGTGGTGTGACACCGCGAAGATATATCTTGGGTTCACGGCCACTACTCATCATTGAAGCTCACAATTCATAGAAACGAATAAGATAAGCAAATGATTTCTTAATGTCGGCATAATGGGGGGAGGGATAGTCCAATGGATTAGGACCGCACTCCCCCTATGTCCATGCCTACACCTAAACCAAATAGATAGTCAAAAATAGGTGTGTATGCAAGATGGTCAAGTCAAGCTCCTAGAATCCACGATATTTAGCTCATGCCTCAAGAAGGTGAATCTTGCTTCATCAAGTGGCTTCGTGAAAATGTCGGCAAGTTGATCTTTGGTTGGAATATAGCCAAGCTCAATATCACCACGAGCAATATGATCCCGAATAAAATGATGACGAATCTCAATATGCTTCGTTCTTGAGTGTTGCACCGGATTGTGGCCAATCTTGATAGCACTTTCATTGTCACATAAAAGAGGCACTTTGTCACAATTGACACCGTATTCCTTTAAAGTTTGCCTCATCCATAACAATTGAGTGCATGCACTTGCGGCCGCCACATACTCGGCTTCGGCGGAGGAGAGATATGCAATTTTGCTTCTTAGAAGACCAACTCACCAAGGACCTACCAAGAAATTGGCATGCCCCGGAAGTTGATTTCCTATCATCCTTGCAACCGGCCCAATCCGAATCCGTGTACCCGGCAAGAGAGAAATTAGTGCCCTTTGGGTACCACAAACCAAACCTTGGGGTATCAACCAAATATCGAAGGATTCTATTGACCGCCACCATGTGGCTTTCTTTAGGAGCGGCTTGATACCTTGCACACACCCCTACACTCAACACAATATCGGGTCTAGATGCACAAAGATAAAGCAAAGAACCAATCATAGAGCGATAAAGTTTTTGGCAAACATCGATACCGTCGGGGTTAAGTTCAAGATGGCATTTGGTGTCCATGGGAAACCGCTTCCCTTAGCATTGTGCATATTGAACCTCTTGAGCATGTCTTGGGTATATTTGGTTTGAGAGATGAAAGTCCCTTCATTCAATTGCTTGATCTCAAAACCGAGAAAGAACTTCAATTCGCCCATCATAGACATCTCGAACCTATCGGTCATAAGCTTTGAAAATTCATCATTGAAAGCTTTGTTAGATGAGCCAAATATAATATCATCAACATAAAGTTGGCATATGAAAAGCTCCCCTTTGACCCTCTTGGTAAAGAGAGTGGGATCGATTTGCCCCAATTCAAATCCACGGTCTAGCAATAGCTCTCTTAGGTGCTCATACCAAGCACGAGGTGCTTGTTTGAGACCATAGAGCGCCTTATCAAGCTTGTAGACATGGTTAGGGAATTTAGGGTCCTCGAAACCCGGTGGTTGCTTAACATATACCAACTCCTTTAAAGGACCATTAAGAAAGGCACTTTTCACATCCATTTGTTGCAATTTAAAGTTATGATGTGATGCATATGCAAGAAGGATACGGATGGACTCAAGGCGAGCCACGGGTGCATAAGTCTCTCCAAAATCAATGCCTTCAACTTGAGAGTACCCTTGTGCAACCAATCTTGCCTTGTTCCTCACAACCATTCCATGCTCATCTTGCTTGTTCTTGAATATCCACTTTGTGCCTATAACATTGCGGCAATCTTTTGGCTTCTCAACTAGATTCCACACTTTGTTGCGCTTGAAGTTATTGAGTTCATCATGCATAGCTTCTAACCAATCCGGATCTTCAAGAGCTTCAAACACTTTCTTTGGTTCCACCATGGAAATATGAGCTTGATGTTCACTAAAGTTTGCCAATTGCCTTCTTGTGGTAACACCCTTCTTGTGGTCACCAAGGATGTTTTCTAGATGGTGACTCTTTAATTCAAAGTCTTTACAACTCTTGCTTTACGACGGGCTTCGATATCTCTATTGCATCTTGGAGGTATCTCTTGATCATCTTGATCATTTGAGTCCCCGTCTTGACCGGAATGTTGACCTTGATCATCTTGAAGCACATCTTCAACAAATGAAGGAGAGGGTTGATCTTGGTCATGACCTTGGCTAGCATCAACAATAGGAGAACTTGGTTCTTGCATAGCAACTTGGTCAACATGAGGAGGGTCTTGAACTTGTTCTTGGGGTGGTGCATCATTTGCTTCCATGATAGGCGCCGTTTCAACTTGTGATGAAGAGGCCTCCACTTGAATGGAGCTTGGACTTGCTTGAGGAGACTCGTAATGAATCTCAACGGGACGATGGAAACCAATGCCCATTCTTCTTATAGCATCTTGAGGCTCTTCATTATCTACATCACAAACATGAAATTGCGCCACTTGGGAGCCGTCATTCTCATCGAACCTCACATCACAAGATTCTATGACTTTCCCAACGGTTTTGTCATAGACTCTATAGGTGTGAGATTCGGCACCGTACCCAACAAAAACACCCTCTAAAGCTTTAGATTCAAATTTAGACAAACGAACACTTTTGTTCTTATAGAAACACTTACAACCAAATACTCGGTAGTAGGAGACATTGGGCTTGTTGCCGGTGAGCATCTCATAAGATGTAAACTTCTTGCCAACGAAAGAATAGCCGGTTAGATGAATGACACGCCGTGGAGATAGCCTCGGCCCATAAGAATAGCGGAGACTTAAACTCCGCCAACATAGACCTTGCCATATCCATGAGAGTCCGGTTCTTCCTTTCGGCTACACCATTTTGTTGAGGGGTATATGCAGCGGAATATTGATGACGAATCCCCTCTTCACTAAGAAACTCATTTAAGGTGTAGTTCTTGAACTCGGAGCCATTATCACTCCTAATGACCAATATAGGGACATTGTGTTGGCGTTGAACTTCATTGGAAAAGTCGATGACGGCTTGTTGGGTCTCATCCTTCGTCTTGAAGAAATAAACCCAAGTAAATCTTGAATAGTCATCAACAATCACCAAACAATATTTCTTCCCACCAAGACTAGGTTGAGGCACGGCACCAAAGAGATCAACATGAAGAAGTTCCAATATCCTCTTTGATGAAATGATGGTCTTGCTTGGATGGGGAGAATCATGCATCTTTCCTTCAACACAAGCCCTACAAAGACGATCTCTAGAAAAAGAAACATTGTCTTTTAGTCCAAGAATGTGGCCACCCTTGTGAAGACTTTGCAAAGTTCTCATGTTGACATGGGACAAGCGGCGATGCCACAACCATCCCACGTCGGCCTTTCCGAATAGGCATATTGCTTGAGTGTTGGTAGACCCCGAAAAGTCCACCACGAACAACTCATTTTCAACATACCCAACGAACATGACCTTTAGAGTCTTGCTCCTCAAGAGTACCACCATATCAATAGTAAAATGGACATCAAAATTCATCTTATTAAGTGCACGAACGGACATAAGATTGTAACCGAGGGACTCGACAAGCATGACATTTACAAGGGTGATATCCTTTGCAACTACCACCTTGCCGAGACCCGTTACCTCCGCTTTTGATTTATCACCATAGGAGACGGATGCTTGATTTATATTTGGTCCCAACTCCGTCATGATCTCTTGCTTCCGGTCATATGACTAGTGCATCCACTATCAACCACCCATTTAGACCCACCGGAAGCATAGTCCTACAAGAAATCATTGCTTGGTTTTAGGTACCCATTTCTCAATGGGTCCTCTTTTGTTAGCAACAAGGGTCTTAGGAACCCAAATAGAATAAGCAATGTAACCATCATAAGGACCAACATATTTTGCATAAACATCCCCATAATAATCAACATAAAGAATGTAGTTGGGATTGTTATGCCCCGCAAAGTCACTACGAGTGGTCTTGCCCCTAGTGGCATTACCACCCGCAATGGAGTCTTGGCTTGTGCGGGCTTGGCATTGGTGTTGCTCTTCTTCTTCTTTGCCTTGGCCACATAACCAAGGCCCTCCTTCCCTTTGTGTGGCTTTTGCTCAAAAATTTGAGCAACAACCTTTTCTTTACCTTTAGGAATAGAGGTCTTGGCACTAGTGGCCTTGGCAAGCTCAACCTTCAACCTAGCATTTTCCTCAATAACATTTGCATGATCACAAGAGGGAGTAGAGGTGCTAGGTGAGTTAGATTTAGAAAGTTGAGTTTGAAGTTGCTCATGAGACTTGACTAGAAGAGAGTGGGTACTTTCCAAGGCCTTGTGAGCCTTGTTAAGTTTCTCCACATCCTCAAGGAGTCTAGCATTAGCAACCACAAACTCGGCTTTCTCCTTTTTAATCACTTTATATTTAGCAAAGACATGATCTCTATCCTTAATGATTTTAGCAATTATTTCATCATTTTTATCATCAAGAGACTCAATTCTTTCCTCAAGAGAGGTTCTATATTCACTCTCTTCTTCAAGAGAAGCATTCAAGGATTCTATGGAAGCATTCAAGGATGCTATGGTGAGAGAATCCTCTCTCTCAATTTTTCCCTTGTCATCAAGGATTTCTTCGGCCGCATCAAGTTGTCTCAAGAGAGACTCAACATATGCCTTAGCTTCACCTTGCAAGTTAGCCACAATAGTATCGGAAGCAACAAGTTCTTTCTTAATCACAAGACTAGTTTTATCATCTATTTCATGCATAGTCTTGGGAGTAGAAGATGATACCTCGGTGACGGAAGCCATGAGGCAACGAGCGGTGTTGATGGAGAGGTTCTCATTGGGGGATTCGAAGAGAGAAGGAGGTGGAGTTGATACAATGGCCAAAGCGGCCACCTCACGAGTGGGTTCTTCTTCTTCTTCGGAATCCTCGGAAGGATACTCTTCTTGAGTCAACAACACAATTCTTGGTGCTTTCTTGAAGAATGGCTTCCTCTTGACAAAAGGCTTCTTTTGTATCATGTTTGATTCGCCCTTGAGGACAAGCCTTCCACCGTTTTGCTCTCTATTCTCATAGGACAATCTTGATGAAGTGATGCTTGTTATGACAATTGTAGCAAGTCTTTATCCTATTAGCAAACTCCTTCTTCCCACTTGGATTGTTTGTTCGATCAAGTTGAGCCTTTGCCTTGGCCGGGTCATTCCAAAAGTCCTTGTTGCAAGAGCTATGTGACCATGGAGGGCTGGTTCAAGTTCATCGGGAGGAAGGTTGTTCGGGCATGCTTCAACTCATCATGTTCATCAAGGCACACAACCTTGGCCTTCAAAGCAAGAGAGGGACCTTGCTTCATTCCCATGGCCCTAGCACGGTTGTCTAGAGCATTCTTGGTGGCAACCTTGGAGGCTTGCATCTCTTGCATAACTTCATTGGATGTCATCTCAAGGTAGTTGAATTTTCCTTGAAGGGCCTTCAAGTCAACGGGCTCGAAGGGCATGAGTGCATTCACATACTTCCTCTTGATCCAAGCATCATCCACATAGGTTGCCCCAACATTGAAAAGGCTTGGGCAAGAATCTTGAGTCTTGCATACATCTCTTCATGAGTTTCACTATCAAGCATGTAGAAGCCTTCGACTTCATTGTTCAAAGCATCAAATCTATTCCTCTTCATGCTTTCATTTCCAAGAAATGCCACCTCAAGGCACCCAAGCTTCTTTGGCGGTGGAGACGTTTTGAATGTGATGAAGACCACTTTCTCCAACGGCAAGTTCAATCATGTGGAGAGCGGAAGCATTGAGTTGTTTCTCGGCCACCTCTCTTCTTGTCAAGTTGTTAGGATTCACGGCCTTGTATCCCTCTTGAATGATCCTCCAAAGCTCGATAGAGGAACTGTTGATATGAGATTTCATTAAGTGTTGCCAAGTAGCAAAAGCCAATGCATTAAGTTTAGGAGGTGGACCCAAAGGGTTTATGCGAGTATGATGGATAGGTGGGTCGGGAGAGTACACAAAGGGAACCCCATGGTACTCCGGCTTCCCACCTTCGGGAGTGGTGGTAGATGTGGAAGATTTCTTAGGGTCGGTTTCTTTATCTTCAACCCCTTTCTTTTCCCTTTTCCCTCCTCGGTATCACCGTCATGGGAGGTAGCGGAGTCATCTAGTGGGGTGGTCTCCTTAGGAACCTTGCCACTTGCGAGTTGTGTGATCAACTCACGCATCTCGGCAAATTTGGTATCCATGGACGATATCAAAGATGTCTCCATCGATTTGAGATCGGCCATGGATGCCGTAGTGGCTTGGTCATCAAGGGATCACCATCACTTCGTGTCATACTTCTCTTAGGCGGTTAAGCCCAACAAGAGAGCCGAGGCTCTGATACCAATTGAAAGGATCGTATGACACCTAGAGGGGGGGTGAATAGGTGCTACTTCAATTTTAGTACTTTTTCAAATTAGGCTTGACACAAAAGGTAAATTCTCTAGATATGCAACTAAGGTGAATTTACCTATATGACAAGCAAGCAACTAAACAAGATACACGAAGTAAAGACTATAAACAAGGATAGAAGTAACCGAAGTGAAAGCACGCGGAGACACGGATGTAATCCCGAGTTCCTCCTTTTTAGGGGAGTACGTCTCGTTGGAGAGGTGTGAGCTACCACAAAGGTCAAAACTCAACCGCCACAAAGGCGGACGCACCTTCTTCTCCGATGAACCGCACCACAAAGGTTTGGTTCACCTTCCACTATCGGAATCCTTCAAGGCGGAATCCGGAGCCCTTACAACAACGATCCGGGGCACAACCCACAAGAGGATTGGGGGCTCCCGAACAGCTACAAATCTGTCACAAAGACAACAAGTGAGTACAATAAGAGGCTAGGTTTTCCCAATGGAAATCCTAGCAAAGGGTCCCTCAAGTGAATGAGGGGGAAATGAAGAACGGCTTGGTGAAGATGTAGATCCGGGGCTTCTCCTTCAATCCTCCAAGTATCAACGAGTTTGGGTGGAGGGATTGGGAGATCTATCAAATCTTGAGCTTGCAATTAATGGTGTTCTTCAATGTGGTCAAGCTAGTTGTCCAAAGGTTGGTGAAGAGGTATTTATAGTCCCCTTCAAAATATGGCCGTTGAAGGGGTAAGTGACGACGCAGGAAGCAGGGCCGGCCTGGGCTGCCGAGACAGCCGGCCTGGGAACCAGCCTGGGCCGGCCTGGGGGCCGGGCTGGGCTGGCTGGGAGCTGGTCGACCTGCCGACCAAACCGGCCCGCGTGCCGGCCTGGGCCGGCCTGGAGGCCGGAGGGCAGCCCGAGGCAACCGGCCTGGCGGCCAGCCTAGGCCGGCCTAGGGGCCGGCGAGCTGCCCGAGCCAACCACCTGGTGGCCAGCCTGGGCCGGCCTGGGGGCCGGCCTGCCACTCGAGGCATCCGGCCTGGAGGCCAGCCTGGGCCGGTCTGATGGCCGGTTTCCCTGCAGTGCGTCTTCTCTCTTCACCCGTTGAAGACCGACAACTACTTTTCTTCCCTTTTTGCATTGAGAGAGATCCACTAGTATCTATTGATATAGATGGTCATATTTCCTGTAGACACTTAGCGGTGTGTTAAATTCTTCCAAGTGTTGTGATCAAACATCAAAACAAGATTAACGGATTTTGTCCTTTCACCTGGCCCATGGCGATGGTTAGCTGGCCTCGCCCGGGCTCCTGCCTAGCGGTCATGCCTTCCTCTTCATGGGCCTACCGGGTTATTATTCCCCCATCAGTAGCCCCAGTGTAACTCGGGCGCTGGGCTGGCGTGCTCCTCTTCTAGCTTCAAGCTTTATTTCTTGGGGAGAGCCGCCATCCTTGCAGTCCGGGTTAACCTCCTGAAAATAAGAATTACATGTAAAAATATAAAGACCGGGTTACATTGCCTTCTCTTTAGCTAGGCCGACTCTTCTTGGCGGTCCATATCATAACCCGGCCGCTTTCTACCGGGTTCATACGCCTCCGGTGTTCTGTTCAACACTTAGTTTATAACATCAATCAACCTCCTGAAATAAAATAAGTAATTTTTTTAATGGAACAAAACCCGGGCTATAATTGCTAGGCTAGCTCATTTTGGCGGTCCATTTTAAAACCCGGCTTTTCTTCCTGGGTTCATATGCCTCTAGGCTTATCTCAAGATCATCCCGCAAATCCTGCCAGGAATATTCCCATGTTTTTCTTTGTGGTTCCTTTGACCTGGTTTTTGATGGAGCCTACTCATATGGAGGCTGTGCTGAAGGATGCTCCAGGTTCCTACGATCCGAACTTGATGAAGCCTACTCACATGGAGGCTATCTTTCAAGACCCGGCTTGTGAAGACCCGGCGCAGATACATCCGGCTCTACCGATTCTCAAGAATATTAACTTCGATTTTCCTCGTGTATATAACCTGTAGCCCCCAAGCTCCGAGTTTATCACCTCGCGATAACTTGGTGCTTATGATAGATAGATGAACAATTTGAACCATGTAGCCCCCAAGTGCCGGGTTGTGTGCCTGCAGCAACCTGGGACTTTTGCATCTTGTACTTCTGAGAGAAATTTTGAACTTCAAATACTGTAGCCCCCCAAGTGTAGGGTTAGCTGTCCACAGCCACCTGGGACTTTGATAATTTGTCTTGGATAAACTTTTGACTAGTGTAACCCCCAAGTGCCGGGTTGTGTGCCTGCAGCAATCTGGGACTTCTATCTTTGTTTGTACCTTAGAATTTTTTGCTTCAAACTGTGTAGCCCCCAAGTGCCGGTTAGCTGTCCACAGCCACCTGGGACTCTGATAATTTGCTTTGGATAAATTTTTGACTAGTGTAGCCCCCAAGTGCCGGGTTGCATGCCTGCAGCCACTCGGGACTCACACTTTTCCTTCTGTAACCTCGTAAAATTTGAAACACTGTAGCACCGATCAAGAATTATTTCCACTGGAACGATCATAATATCTGACAGAAACCGGTGTAATGATTCATCGATGGTCCTGGCAACAACTTCACTCGACTATTTTTCTTCTTTCCTTGGCCTTCACATGACCTGCTTTTTTATGCTGGAGACGGGATCACGTGGTCTTACTGCTTTTAGCTTGAAACTTTTCTGACTTCCCAGATATTAAGCTTGATGAGCCGGCTTCTGCTGCCAGGTTATAGATTGAACCTGCAAATAATTGTCCCTATATATGAAGCAATATCATTTAACCCGATGGGCTTGTAATAAATTAGTAACTTATGAATATTTTTGCTGATGTGTACATGCACCCTGAGGATTTGCTTTTTTAATGAACATGATATGTCGTTCTGCAAATCCTTTGGTTTTGATGACCCTTTTGGTTTCTTTGAACTATAAGCCGGCTTTCGCATGGATTTTCTCTGTCGCAACTTCTCTGATAAAAACAGGGTCAGGCAAGTCCCAATTGGCATCATGACTGATTGAATTTACAGGTGAGCAATCGGGCCCTATAAGTGCGAGTCACATCAAGCTCAATAGTAAGATAACCAAGAAAAATAGTGGCTCTAAACTTGGCCGGGTCATGAGATTGCAGCTGTACCTTCAAGGGTAATCAGCCCCCATGACCAAAGTGGCTTATATGCCGTGTCTTGAGTTTGTAACTGCGCTATTCAAGGGATCAACCCCCAAGACCCAATATTTACAATGCTGCGTAGCACTCTTGGGCGACGCTAACCGAAGTTGCGAAGCACTCCCGGGCTAAGATGAACATTTATTGCGAAGCACTCATGGGCACGCTAACCGAAGTTGCGAAACACTCCTGGGCTAAGCTGAATATTTTGCTGCGAAGCACTCCTGGGTACGCTAACCGAAGTTGCGAAACACTCTTGGGCTAACCTAGCAATTTGATGTGAAGCGTTCCTTTGGACGCTCTTGGTATTTATGATGCATAAGACGGAGTACGGCGATCAAGCCAGAACGATGATAATGAATAGGCCGTGACGGCGATGGAGCCGGAGCACGACGATGGCACTTTAATGACAACCTTGTTATTTAAGAAATCAATTGCGAACAATAGATAGCTTGATTTTACAGAAATCCATTGCGATCGATAGATATCTCGACTTTAAAATGTGGCTTGCAATCTTTTGGATGATCTTTTGTAATTTTCTCATAAACCGGATATTTAGCTCCCGGGACTGACATCAAAGGAGCCTGATTTAATTGATTGAATAAATAAAATATGAAATTCAAATATAAATACGACTTATCTCATTCTGTTTTCTTGCGTTGATGACGCTGCGAGTCGGCGGACCATCACGATCGGCCGCGAAGAGGTTGGAAGCAAATGTGTCGTTGGAGAAGCCGGCCCGCGGCCGGTCATCGTTGGTAATCTGAAGCCGGTTCATGGCCGGGTCGTCGATCTTGCAAGGTCGTCTGACGCCGGCTCGTGCCCGGGTATCCTTGATGGTTGGTTGAAGCCGGATCGCGGACTGGTCTCTTTTTTTCCTTTCTTTTTCCAAAGCGAGCAGATACACGTGAGTAGCGCTCAAAGGGCAATTCTCTGCATCGCATTTATTTTTTTCCTTTCTTCAATGATTGGATACGTGATTCCCTTTTTTCTTTTTTTTTTCTGGCTGGCTTCGCGCGACCATGGCATGCTGGAAACTTAGCCTTGATGCTTTCTATCAGATGCACATGCATCCTGCACGTACCAGCTAGCATCCTAGTAAACTTCTCTGTATGTGTGACAAATTCTTGGACTTCCAGTTGGCTCGATTCCAGGTTAAGTCGATCTGATTTTGCCAGCTCCTCTCATACGTCATCCAGACTTTTCTCTTTTTTTTTCTTTGGTTTGAGCTGCTCGTACTTGTATGCCTGTTCTTTCCTTTTTCTCCCGCAATAGCCAGCTCTGAGCCTCTGATGCAATCTTCCGGCCTGGGTAGAGCCTACAGAGCTCGTGGCTGCTGATTAATTTAACTTTTATCCTTGATTCAATCCGCTTCGAACTGCTGTACCCACAAGGCAACCAGCTTTTTCTTTCTTTGTATGGGCTGTTGCACCACGACCTGGACCCGGAGTCCGGATTGAAACCGGCCACGCGGAAGCTCGCCCACAATACGTAATCCGGCCACGTGCGACTCAAGCCAAGCGTAACCAGCTAAGCGGGAGTCGGCCGCGTCCATGTTTGACGCGATTTTGTCGATAATGACGCCGTGATCCCTGTCGACGACGTGTGTATGCCATCATGATCCTTGCTATTGCTGGCTCGTGTCGTACGAACCGAACTGTAGATGTGACTCCTCCAGATCTGATTCCTTCATGGCCGACTTTTCTATGGCCAGCTTTTCTAGTTCTCCATGGCCGGCTCCTCTGTGGCCAGCTTTTTCTTTTTCCAGTGAATCTGCTTCCGGCTCCCAGCCGAAATCATGGACGACGCGATCTTCTCGCGGGTTGCTGATGAACTCGTTGACGGCGGGCTTCTTCTTCCCTCGCAGTGCCTCTCCCTTGATTAGGACACCCTTGGACGCAGGCCCACGGTGGGCACCAGCTGTCGTGGGGTTGTCACGGCAGATGTTACCAGGGGAACTTGAGATTGGGGGCGAGGCTGGTGTTCAGGAGTTGGTCTAGCTCTACGAGGGAGAAGATGTTTTTTACCTAGGTTCAGGTCCACTCGATGGAGGATCCCTACGTCCTGCTATAAATCACTATATGATAACAGATTACATGGTGCACCGATGACGATCGTCGCCGGAGTTTAGATGACTCCGGCGTGGGAGCTCTCTCTCCGAGCTCTCTCTATTTCTCTATCTTATCAGGCTTGAGACTTATCTATCTATGACCTAGGAGCCGGTTTATAAAGACATCCGGGTCTCCTGGTTGTTTACAAGGTAAGGCCGGGTTCTACACAGACTCGGAGTCCTACTCTAACTCGCCTAGTCTTTCGTGCCCTCCAAGTTTTGGACTCCGTGACGCGTACCGCCTCCGGGTCTTCTAGAGCCTTCCTTACTTAGGCCGGGTTACCGACAAGCTCTCCGGCCTATCAATGTAACCCGACCCATGGCGATGGTTAGCTGGCCTCGCCCGGGCTCTTGCCTGGCGGGTCATGCTTTCCTCTTCATGGGCCTACCGGGTTATTATTCCCCCATCACCCCTCTCAATTCCTCTCATGATTCTTGCATATCTTTGAGGGAAAAGTGAGAGGAGATCTAGATCTACATTTACACCAATCCATCTCTTCTCTAAGTGAGGGGAACCTAGTGGATCTAGATCTTGATGTTCATTTGTTGAGTTCTTCTTAGTTCTTTCTCTCTTCTCCTCCCATAAGTATTAGTTGCTTTTGGTGGGATTTGAAAGTGAAGGATTTGAGCACTTGTGCTCTTGCCATTGCTTTGTGCATCGGTTTGTGCTCTACACGAGGATTCGTGGAAGTTGAAAGTTTTGTGAGCATGTTACTCTTGGGTCTTTTGACCCTAGACGCCTTTGTGGTCACTTGTAGCCGTTCGGTAGCCCCCAATCCAGTTGTTGGTTGTGCCTCGGATTGTTGTTGTAAAGGCTTCGGATTCCGCCTTGACGGATTCCGATAGTGGAAGGTGAACCAATCCTTTGTGATGCGGTTCATCAGAAAATAGGGTGAGCCTTTGTGGCGTTGAGATCGACCTTTGTGGTGCCTCACACCTCTCCAACGAAACGTACTCCCCTAAAAAGGAGGAACTCGGAATACATCCTCGTCTCCGCGTGACTCGGTTATTTCTACCGAGCTCTTTACTTATGCACTTTACATTGTGATAGCCTTCGTGCTTGAAGTATTCTATCTTGCTATCACCTTGCTGCTTGTGTTGCTTAGCATAAGTTGCTGGTGCACATAGGTGAGCCTAGTTTATTTAGTTTTGTTGGCTTGTTAATTTAAACACCTAGTTTTATTCCGCAATTATCAAGCCTAAACCGGAAAAGTTTTTAATCGCCTATTCACCCCCCTCTAGGCGACATCATTGTCCTTTCAATTGGTATCAGAGTCTCGGCTCTCTTTTTGGGCTTTACCGCCTAGAGAGTAAAGATGTCGTTTAGAGAATTAGTGCACGATCCTACTTTCATATTCGATGGCACAAATTATGATGTTTGGAAAATTCGCATGCTTAATCTTTTTAGGGCCATGGGTCCAAATTATATTAAGAGGATTGTAGATGTGGTTTTTTCTCCTCCAAAGGATTCCCAAGAATTATCTTTAGAGGATGAGGAAAACTCTCATCTCGAAACTCTAGTTTCTAATGGCCTTATATGTGTTTTGAGCGATGTAGTTCTTGCTTCAATCATGCCTTTTCGGAGCTTTGGACCAAGCTTCAAGATATATATGAAGTGTCCAACATTATTGAGGATGATTGTTCTCCTTCCACCTCCGGGCGTGATGAGTTCACAACTTTTTCCACTTCACCAACATGTGATTTGTCACAAGGTAATGATATGGTGAGTGGTGATAGAAATTGACTTGTCGATGGTGAATATTCTATTGACCATTTCAATGTTCTGTCTTTGGACTTAAACTCTTCTAACACTCCAAATGTCATACATGCTAGAGTTGATAGTCCTTGCATATCATGTAATAGTTACCTAACTAAATCTCATGATGATATGCTCTTTATGTCTTGTTGCCTTGATAAACATGCTTCTATTTCCTCTAGTATTTGTTTGGCTAACAATGTAGAGCAAACCGAACACTCCTTGGAACAAGATATGGATTTATATGGTGCTTCAAGTATTTCTTCATCCTCTTCACCCATTAATCACGTTTGCCTTATGGATAAGGATTCCGAGGTATCTCCCACCTCGAATCCAAATTGTGATGATGTGGATGAGGAGTCTCATGGAGAACATTTTGATATTGAATCCTTAACCAAGAAGGGTGAGATGGTATTTGGTTCTCTCCCCAAAGGTAGTAAAGCTATCCCTCCTCTATGTGAAATCATTTCTTATGTTATTAAGACTAGGGAAATCATTGAGGATTTGAAAACTCAATTTCTTGAGAAATGTCAAATTGAGAGAGATAACTCTATCACTATAACTTACTTGAAAGCTTCTCTCTTGAAGAAGAAGAGTATAGGGTTTCTCTTGAGGAGAGACTTGAGTCTCTTGATGAGTCAAATGATCTTATTATTGCTAAAATCATTAAGGAAAGAGATCATGCTATTGCTCAATATAAAGTGCTTAAAAAGGAAAAAGTTGAATTTGGTGTTGGCAATGCTAGACTAAGTGAGAACATAGATAGACTTGACAAAGCTCACAAGGCTTTAGAAAGTGAACACTCTCTCCTTATCAAGTCTCATGATCAACTCCAAACTCAACTATCTAAGAATGATGTGCTTGCCAAGTGGTCTTCTTCCATTTCTAATGTTAATGATGCTTGTGCTACTAACTCCACTTCTTGTGAAGCATCTATTTTGAAGGAGAATGTTGAGCTAAGGGCTCAACTTGAGTTACTAACTAGCAAGTATGGGAAATTGGAAGAAAGTCATGAAAAGCTATCTAGCTCTAATGAGAATCTTCTAGCATCCCATGCAAGGCTAAAGTTAGCTCATGAGGCTATCTCTACAAAGGTAACATCTTGTGAGCCTCATGTGGACAAAGGCACAACTTCTACTAAAAATGCTTTATTGCCATGTGCTAGTCCTAGTGATTCATCCACTGTCGGGGGGCTACCCCCGGGTAGGGTCATGATGTGGTAAAAGCTATGCCCAGGTGTGGGCCAAGTTACAGTAAAAGCCGACATGCCTGGGCTTCAGAGTGTGGTGTAGGTGCAAACCGACATAGGCATACCGAGATAACCCGGGCCAGAAGGGACCGGGTACCATGCTGATGCCAACCGGCATATGTCGACCGAGATAAGGATCCGAGATAAGGATCCGAGACATCATAACCGACATATGTATGTCGGTAACTTGTGTGTTTTCTTATGTGCAGGGAAGGTTATTCAGGAAAGGGAATCCGGCATATCCATGCCGGGTTATCCTTATGTCGGACAGAAGTCAGCGCTGCTGTCACATCCCGTCTGGCACGGGAGCGCGGCGTGCGGTACGGCGCATGTCTGAGGTGACTGAGCTTACCTCTGCTGACCAAGGAGCAGGAGAAGGACACCGCTGACCTCGGGTGTACCTAGGAGCAGAGATATGGGACAGGACATGGGCAAGCCACGTCCTGTCCACTGTGCAGAGACAATCATGACGTGCAGGCGTGCGCGTCTGCAGTGCCGGTACGGAGAGTGACCGTTGCAAGTGGAGGGGTATTCCGGTAACTCGGTTTAGCCTATATATAGGCCTCACCCCCTCCTGCGTGAGGGACGATGCCCAGAGACACCTTTCACCCAGTAGCTTCATCTTCTTCAGTGTGTTTTCCCATTGCTGGGATCATACAGCTCGAGGAGCAACCTTGTATTTGTGATACCTCGGTATAGAGAGAGAGGCAGGCAGGAGTAGGGGCTTTACCTCCTCACGAGGGCCCTGAACCTGGGTAGATCTTGGTGTGCTTGTGTGTTCTTCGTGTGTGCTTCTTAGCGCGCTAGCCCTCTCCCGGATCCACCAGCGTCCATCGGCCCCACTCTTTAGCCATCCTATGGCATCTGCCGTGATACCACCACGACAGTTGGCGCCCACCGTGGGGCGGCAGCGGCGCTGGCTGGTGTGACATTCCGGACGGGTTCCATCATCGACTCCGGCGAGCGCGTCGTTTGCGGGCTCGTCTGCAAGCTCGGCGCGCTGAACTTCATCAGCGACAACGCTGGATGCTTCGGCAGCAGGCCGTTCCCGACGAACGGCTGCCTCATCAGCTTCGGCACCTTCGTGACCTACGTCGCCACCGAGGTTGTCTGCAAGTACCCCGAGCAGGTGCTTGTGGCTGAGGATCCTCCTGCTATCTGTGCGGCTCGCGGCCGGCGTAGCGCTCGCCCCGGGAGCTGCGCAGAGGTCATGGTGACCGGCACTGCGGGTGATGCCGGCAAAGGAGATGCCGGTAATCCTGCCCCCAAGGTCACCAGATCGGCGAAAGTGCCGCTGGAGAGGAGGGAAAACCTCCGAGATCAGGCCGGTACATCCAATGTACCGGTTAGGCCAGCTCATCTCGAGGAGATAATCGAGAAACTGGCTGTGCCGGTAGCTGCCGGTACAGATGCTGCCCAATCGGAGGCAGAGTTGGAGGCACGGCGTCAGAGCTTGCTTCAGGAGGCTCTGGAGATGGCCGAGGTGAGGAGAGAGTTCGGGATAACTGTCCGTGAGTATAACCAAGCACATGGTTTTACCCCGGTAGCTGCTCGCCCTAGTCGAGTAGAGGATGTGCGCAAGAGGGGTAAAAACCTCAATGCCGAGATTGCTAGAGATGGTAGATCTAGCTCCAGTAAGACTCCTAGTAACTTATCGGTCGAAAAACCGAAGTATAGTTCCCCTGCTAAGACTCTTAGAGCTGCCGAGGCAGCAAGAGCCGAGTTGTCAGGCTTATCCGGAGAAGCTCTCCGTAGGCAGCAAGACCGAGTTAATGAGTTGGTAGCTGTGGCTACCCGGCAGAATGAGGCCTATCGCAAGGCCAACACAGTTGCAGGTGGGTCCGATGTTGTTCACTCGGCTAGGGGAGCCAGTGGATCTAAGGGGCAAGCTTCATCACCGCATGTCGGTGGAGATCGTGACCGGAGTGTAAACTCCGGTAAGAGCAAACAGATACAGGTGTATGATCCGGCGTGTGCCGGAAAACAGGTAGTTGGGCGAGGCAGTGCCGGCCGGGGTAGAAGCAATCCCGGTCCGGGCGGTCCAGGTGCCGGGGTAGTTAACTCGGCTGGCCGAGGTTATCCACCTCGGTATCCGACACAAAATCTCGCCCAGCAGCAGCAGCAAAATGTCGGGCATGTCCAGCAGCCACAAGTGTTGACAGGTGGCTAACCGTTATGATGATGGTTACTCGGCTATGGAGAAAGCCGGGTATCCGAGATATGAAGGTGCACTGGGATCCGGTTGGGACTCGCCAGTTGTCACCAAATGATGCACGCTACAAGTTGGACAGGATTTATATGTCCGAGATGCTGGAAGAGCAAGGTCCACCTGGCCCGGCATGTTTTGGACCTCGGATCATGAGGGAGCCACCGGTGCGGCACTTTCAGTTGAACCGAGGTGCAAAACATATGACGGCAGTACTAAGCCGGAGGACTGGCTGACAGATTATGTGTCGGCAGTGCATATCGCGGGAGGAAACCGCCGATGGGCGGTGAGGTATATCCCGCAGATGTTGGAAGGGCCAGCCCGGATTTGGCTGAACAACCTGCGAGAGGGCAGCGTTGATTGCTGGCTGGACTTTGAAGAAGCATTTGTTAGCAACTTCTCCAGCACGTACAAGAGACCGAATCGTCCTCAGCAGCTTGCGATGTGCAAGCAGAGGGATAATGAAACTGACCGGGATTACTTAACCCGGTGGAGTACTATTCGCAATTCCTGTGAAGGAGTTGTGGAGGCGCAGGCCATATCTTGGTTTGCCCAGGGGTGCCGACACGGCTCCATGCTCTGGCAGAAGTTGCAGAGGGAAATGCCGGCCACCTGGCCGAGACAATCCGGATTGCGGATAGCTATGCACTGGGTGATCCGATGCAACCTTGCTGAACTCGGGAGCCGAGTAGAAGATACCCGGTGAATAACAGACCCGGGCCAGTCAGGCAGAACGATCGCCAGGACTTCGGAAACAAGAGGAGAGAGCCGGATTACCGGTATGGCTCAAACCAGGTTGCAGCGGTAAACCAAGACCAGCCAGATGCCGGCAATAGCCAGCGTCCGAAGTTCAATGGCCCAGCATGGGGCCAGAATCAAGAAGGGAAGAGGCCATGGGGTGACCAGAAGCCGTCCTTAACTTATGAGGCTATGTTGGATGGGCCTTGCAGTTTCCACACCCAAGACATCCGCAGGCCTGCAAACCATACAACTCGGCAGTGCAGCTGGTATCAGCGCACAAGGGGGAAGGAGCCAGAGCCGGAGGAAATCAGTGGGGGCACCTCAGAGAATTCCGCCGAGGCAAAACTTGCCGCTTACCGGAGCAAATGCTATCCCGGTGATTCCGCCAGTTCCGAGGCAAGCAGATCCGAAACCTGTGAATCAGGTGAATGTCGGAGGGAACAACAACAACACTGGTCCCAGCAGGCAGGGAGAGTATCCCCAGGGAGATTACAGAGAAGCTCATCAGAGCTATGTTATTTGTGACCGAGCCAACTGACAAGAAGAGCTTGCATCGGCGTGCACTGGAGGTGAACGCAGTTATGCCGGCAGTGCCGAAGTATTTGCACTGGTCCGAGCAAGAATCACTTGGAGCAGAAGGGATCATCCCCGAGTTATGCCAACTCCGGGAGGTTATGCATTGGTGGTGGACCCGACATTCTTTGGACCCACCATCAATGTTCGGTTCACCCGAGTTCTCATTGATAATGGGAGTGCTATCAATATCATGTACCGAGACACCATGGTGAAGATGGGTATCTCGGCAAATATGCTGCAGCCGAGTTCTACACCTTTCATGGTATAGTGCCAGGTGTTTCATGTGCACCTATGGGCAAAATTTGGGTTGATGTGTTGTTTGGCACCAAGGAGAACTGCCGAACTGAGAGCATCCAGTTTGAGGTAGTGGACCTCGAAAGTCCATACCATGCTTTACTCGGTAGGCCTGCACTGTCCAAGTTCATGATATCCACCCATGTGGGTTACCTCAAGATGAAAATGCCGGGTCCTAATGGCATCATCACTATCTCGGGTGATTACAAGCGTGCACTGGAGTGTGCCTCGGCTGGATCGTGCTTAGCCGAGTCACTGATTATCGCTGCAGAGAAGAAGAAGATCCATGAAGTGGTGGCATTGGCTCAGTCCGCGCAACTCGGCATGCCGGGTATGGCTAACCCGGAGCAGAATGCAATTTCGAGGTGCCCAAGGAGACCAAGAAGATCAATGTTGACCCGGCATGTCCGGACCACAACGTCATCATTGGTACCGGGTTAACTGAGAAATAGGAAGGCGAGCTCAGTCACTTCCTCCGTGAGAACCGGGATATCTTTGCATGGTCAAATCAGGACCTGCCAGGTGTTCCGAGGGAGTTGGCTGAGCACTCTTTGTTCGTCAGACCGGATATGAAACCGGTGAAGCAACCTATGCGACGTCTCTCGGATGAGAGGAGAAAGGTGATAGGTGATGAACTGGCCAGATTACTTGCATCTGGTTTCATCATGGAGTGCTGCACCCGGACTGGTTGTCTAACCCGGTCCTGGTGGAAAAGAAAAAAGATGACCCGAACGTGGCCATTGTGTGGCGTATGTGTATTGATTACACAAACTTGAACAAGGCATGTCCTAAGGATCCATTCCCGCTGCCTCGGATTGATCAAGTGATCGATTCCACAGCCGGGTGTGAGCTGTTATCCTTTGTAGATGCTTATTCTGGTTTTCACCAGATACCACTGAACCCTGCTGATCAAATGAAAACTGCTTTTATCACCCCGTATGGGGCTTATTGCTATCGTGTCATGACTTTGGTTTGAGAAATGCTGGTGCCACTTACCAGAGATGTATGCAAAAATGCTTGCATGATCAAATAGGAAAAAATGTGCAGGTGTATGTCGATGACATTGTCATCAAGTCTAAGGAGAAATCCACTCTGATTGATGATCTCCGAGAAACATTTGAGAATCTAAGGAAATTCCGGATAAAACTTAACCCGGACAAATGTACCTTCGGTGTGCCGGCAGGCAAGTTACTCGGTTTCCTCGTGTCAGCCGAGGTATCGAGGTGAACCCGACAAAAATCCGTGCTATTGAAAGCATGAGGTTACCGACATGTCTCAAAGACGTGCAGAAATTCACGGATGTTTGGCATCCTTAAGTCGGTTTGTTAGCAGGTTGGGAGAAAAGGCATTGCCTTTGTATCAACTCATGAAGAAAACAACCCACTTCGTGTGGACCCCGCAAGCAGATGCGGCGTTCACCGAGTTAAAAAAGATGTTGGCAACTGCGCCGATACTGGCCTCACCATTACCCAAAGAGCCGATGTTGCTCTACATTGCAGCCACAAACCGGGTTGTGAGTGTCGTATTGGTAGTGGAGCGAGAAGAAGATGGCAAAACTGTGCAAAGGCCAGTATATTACCTGAGCGAGGTGATCTCGTTGTCCAAGCAGAACTATCCTCACTACCAGAAGATGACATATGGTGTCTATCTGGCTGCTAAGAAGTTGAAACATTACTTCCAAGAGCATTCAATCACTGTGGTTGTGAGGCTCCTATCTCGGAGATCATTGGGTGTAAAGATGCAACTGGCCGAGTAGCCAAGTGGGCTATCGAGGTGTCCCCTTACACTCCTCACTATGAAAGAAGAGATGCCATTAAATCTCAGGCACTGCCGGATTTCTGGTGGATTGGGCTGAAATGCAATATGAGCCACCATTGCCTGACTCCAATTACTGGAGAATGCACTTTGATGGTTCAGGACAAAAATTGGTTTAGGTGCCGGGGTAGTCCTTACCTCGCCAAAGCAGATCACTGAGATATGTGTTGCAGATTCATTTTGCGGCATCTAACAATGTGGCCGAGTATGAGGCACTTGTTCATGGGCTAAATGTGGCCAAAGAAATTGGTATTCGCCGGATAGAATGTTTCGGAGACTCGGATTTGGTGGTGCAGCAAGTCTCGGGAAATTGGGATGCTTTAGACGCCAACATGGCGTTGTATCGGTTTCATGTCCAGAAGATCTCGGGGTTCTTTGAAGGTTGCGAGCTCACGCATATACCTCGGGCTGAAAATGAAGCCGCCGATGTACTGTCCAAGCTAGGTTCATCCCGGGATCCAATTCCACCCGGCATAGCCTTGGAGCATTTGAGGAAGCCATCAATCAAACCATCGCCGAGTCCGAGTCAATTTTATCCCGGCGAAACCGGAGTCTGGTGCTGTTCCCATGGACGTCGATGTCGGATGCATTTGGGAGAACCCGGGGACTGCTTGGCAGAACCCGGGGACTGGTTACTCATCTCGGAAGAAGCAATGTCGGTTGATCTCATGGAGGTGGATGATCCGGTCTTTCCTGTGCGTCCTGTGCCGGAGTGGGCACAACCAATAATGGCATATATGATGGACGGGAGTTTGCCAAGTAATGAAGTTGAAGCTAGGCAAGTGCAAAGAAGATCCAAGGCATACACCATCATCAACCAGAGTTATACAAGAGAAGTGTGACCGAGGTACTGCAGCGCTGTGTCGAGCCGCAGGAAGGGCAGGAGATGCTCCTGGAGATTCATCAGGGAGAATGTGGTCATCATGCTTCATCAAGAGCCTTGGTGGCTAAGGTATTCCGGCATGGGTTTTATTGGCCCAGTGCTTTGAACCAGGCAGAAGATATCGTCCGAAAGTGTGAGGGATGTCAGAGGTTTGCTAAAAAGATCCACCTGCCAGCCTCGGCACTCAAGACAATTCCAATCACTTGGCCCTTTGCAGTTTGGTGCTGGATATGGTGGGAGAGTTCAGGCCAGCCCGAGGTAACATGACTCATATGCTGGTGATGGTGGACAAGTTCACCAAATGGATCGAGGTAAAGCCAATCCGGAAGTGTGATGGTCACACAGCTGTGACCTTTTTGAAGGACATCATTTTGAGATATGGTTACCCCCATAGCATTATCTCGGATAATGGCACAAACTTTGCTGTGGGAGAGTTTGCTCGGTTCTGTGCGGAAAAGAATTCGGTTGGACATAGCCTCGGTGGCACACCCTGAGGCAAATGGGCAAGTGGAAAGAGCAAATGCATTGGTGTTAGCCGGTATCAAAGCCCGGTTGATTGAACCACTGTTGCGAACTCCGGGATGTTGGATAGAGGAGATACCAGCAGTGCTGTGGGGTCTAAGGACCACACCAAATCGATCAACTGGCTATACGCCATTTTTTCTGGTCTATGGAGCAGAAGCGGTCCTGCCGACCGACATGGAATATGACTCGCCGAGAGTGGCGCTGTACACTGAAACCGAGGCAAAAGAAGCTCGGGAAAATGATGTTGATTTGCTCGAAGAAGCACGAGAACTGACCTTATCTCGGTCAGCTATATATCAGCAAAATCTCCGACGCTATCATAGCCGGAAGATCAGCCCTCGGGTTTTCCGAGAGGGAGATTTGGTGTTGAGGCTAGTGCAACGCAAAGCAGGCCGACACAAGTTGTCACCTCCATGGGAGGGACCATTCATTGTGAGCAAGGCTCTGCACAATGATTCATACTATCTTATAGATGCGCAGGCACCGAGGAAAAATGTGATGGACAAATCCGGAGAGGAGACCAAAAGACCCTGGAATGTAGCTCTACTCCGCCCTTTTACTCATAAGGGCGCATGTATGTATCTCGGTTTTCCTTTGAATAAAATGCCGGCACTCCGAAAAGAAACTCGGGGACTGCCTTTGTCTATATGCTTGTGTTTTATCTCGGTTTTTTCTGTGTTGTTCATATGTCGGATGATTTTGAGACCTCGTTTCAAAGTTCAAGTAATGTATGCTATTTTGTTGTGATCTTGTGACTCGACTGACGAACGCCGAAATGGCAGTCAAGAGCAGAGGTTATGGTATATGGTAAACATGAAAATGGACTCGGGGACTCGGTCCTAAAAAGATCCGACATATGTCGTTTACTAACCCGGTTTTTTTTCCTTTTCCTTGTGTCGGATGACTCTAAACCTTACCTCAAAATTTACAAGTATTGTATGCTATAATGATTGATCTTGTGACTCGACTGTCGAACGCCTAAATGGTAGACAAGAGCAAAGATTACTAAGTATAGTAAACAAGAAAGTAAACTCGGGGACTTGGTGCAAAGTGATCCGGCATTGAGCCTGTCTTGTTGAAACTAATATGATAAAGTAGCACGGATAAAAGTAGCACTGCGAGATACTTAAAAGTATATTTACATCTGCACCCGGCATTCCGGGGATTTAATGGTTCAATGTTGATAAGCTTAGGCAGCTGCCTCGGAGGAGCTCGGAGCAGTTGGAGCGGTGCGAGGCTCAGGAGCAGTCTCGGCGGCAGAAGAAGCTTCGGTTGTTGGAGCAACCTCGGGTGTTGGAGTGGCTGCCGAGGCACCAGCAGTGTCGGATACCGGCTTCTCAGAAGTCTCGGTGCCGGCTTCTCAGAAGTCTCGGTCGCAGCCGGCTTGGCAGTGTCGGTTGCGCCAGCAGCAGAAGTGTCGGCTGCTCCGGCAGCAGAAGTCTCGGTCGCTCCGGCAGTGGCAGTGTCGGGAGCTTCGACCTCGATCTCCTCATCGATGTCATCTTCCTCGTCTTCACCCTCTTCATCATCCTGGTCATCTTCTTCGTCATCCGAGTAGGCGGGACCCGGAATGAAGTGTCGGGTGGGAGCATAGCTGGCCATGAAGGTGGCTGCCTCCTTGCGGCTCTCTATCAGTGTCGGATCTGAGGTCCATTTGGAGCCTTGGCGCAGGGAGCGCACGGCATTGAGGTTGATGGCCTCATACCAGGAGAGCACAAAGGTCAGTGCTTGATCAGCTCCGGCACGAGCTGCTGAGGATCTCCACTCTCGGACCCTGGCCTCGGCCCCCGACAGACACTTGGACAATTCTTCAATGTAGCCGGAGTCTGAGATCCTGGCCATAAGGCTCGGTAAGCTTGGATGCCAGCATCAAGAAGATCTAGGCCAATGGCCTTCAGAGGAGAGATGCGAGCATTCAGAGCGGTCAGGTGATCTTCAATATCCCATTCCTCCGGGATTGGGCCAGCCTCGGCTCTTTTGCTCGTGCCTTGCGGACAGTGTTGAGTGCAGCAGCCTTGGAGTGGGAGAAGTGATCTGAAGATAGAAAAGCTATCACCGAATTGAGTTATATACCGGCATATTTAATGTCGGTACAAGCAATGAAACAAAAAGAAAGGATAAAGAAACTTACTGTCCATCTCCTTGTTAAGCCGGGTGAGCTCGCGGAGCCAGATGTCGGATTTTGCCTTGAGGGCATCCAGTTCTCCTTGAGCCGAGGTAGCGCGAACCTCGGTCGCCTCGAGGGTTTCCTTGTGCTTTTGCGCAGCTTCCTCCCTTTGCATCAGGGCCTTCTCAATGCCGGTTTTCTCGCCCTGGACCCGAGCAAGTTCCTCCTGGAGCCGAGACACTTCCTGTCGTTCCTTCTGGAGGGCAGTGGTGTGCGCGGTTTCCTTGTTCTTCAGCGTCTCCTGAAGTTGCTTGTGGGACCTCTTGAGCTTGTTGTGGTCCAGAAGCAGCTTCTGAAACACTGTGGTCCGGCGTTGGTGCAATCCTGAAAAGAGCAAAGGGTTAGTATGATTTTTTGAAGATTCATGCCGAGTAAAGCTGAATGTCGGATTTTTTGAAGATTCGTGCCGAGTAAAACTCGACAAGAATCTCGGGGACTGGATGTCGGATTTTTTGAAGATCCTAAGTGTCGGATTTTTTGAAGATCCTAAGTGTCGGATTTTTTGAAGATCCTAAGTGTCGGATTTTTTGAGTCTAATGATGGAAATTTTGTGAAGATTCGCGCCGAGTGATCTTTACTCGGGCGAGCGCAGGTCACTCAACCCGAATCTCGGGGACTGGGGATTATATATGTTTATCATCTATGGCAAAGGAAAGAAAAGTCTGGCTGAGGAAAAATACCTCGGCAAGCTTGCTGGCTCGAAGGGTCGAGAGTTGCAAGTTGTGCATGGCCTGAGCAAGCGCACTGGGTCCAGCTGGATGTTGGGTGACCGGGTTCGCGGAGGAGACCTCGCTAGTGTCGGCGGCATTCCAGTCCATGTGGTACTGCTTCTCCGAGCCTAAGCTGTGTCCACTTTGAGTTTGGAGCTGGGAAAAACCCAGCTGCTAGTGGTAACTCGGGAGACGGAGGTGGTGAGAGCTTGGTGCTCCGGGTAGTGGTTGGAGTCAACACCACTTGTTTCTCCGGGTTGACAAGCTGTTTCCCGGTGGCCACTTGGCTCTGTGCCGGCTTGGCTAGTGGAGTAGCTTTCCGAGTTACTAACTCGGTGGACTTGTGGTGGACTTCGGCCGTGGCGGCTGCTTTTGTTGCTGCTGTTGCTGTTGAGGTTGCTGCTGTCCTTGTTGCTGTTGCTGTTGCTGCTGTTGCTGTTGTGTTGTTGCTGCTGCTGTTGTTGTTGTGTGGTTGCTGTTGTGCGGCTGTTGTTGTTGTGGTGGTGGTTGCTGTGGCCCGAGGTCACCGAAGTGTCGGCCCGCGGAATGTCGGTCCGCGGTGGGGGCACGGAGCCAACATCTTCGTCGAGGACCACGACCTCGGGAATGACAGATGAAGTGGCGGGTACCCCGGAATCATGTGCCGAGGTTCGGCTGTACTCGGAAGGGGCGAGCGCATGGAGGAGGCACTCTGGTTAATCTCAAGGGCGGCACTGCATCAAGCAAGAAAAATGTTATGTCGGGGAAAGATTATCCCGGGAGAAGGAAAAAAGGAAGTGAGCTTGTGTCGGCAAAGAGTATCTTACCCTTGAGTAACTGGCGTGTTTCTTGGCCTTCTTCGGCTTAACCGCTCCCTCTTCTGCCGCTTCGCCTGCGGTGCTGCTGGATCGAGGATGTGGAGGTCCCGGTTTTCGAGGTACCGGTCTCTGCACGCTTGCGAGATCCCACTTGTTTGCCCGAGGTAGCAGGGCGTGCACTCGGAGCAGAG
Source organism: Poa pratensis (assembly GCA_947311845.1). Classification (NCBI taxonomy): domain Eukaryota; kingdom Viridiplantae; phylum Streptophyta; class Magnoliopsida; order Poales; family Poaceae; genus Poa; species Poa pratensis. The sequence goes on along the minus strand of CAMZMU010000086.1, from coordinate 31,641,541 downwards.
CCACCCGGGTTAGCTGATGCCGAGGCTGGGTGAGCATATGCGATGGGACGAGCATCAATTATCTCTAACATTTCGCAATCATCGTCGTCCGACCAATCTCGGATGGAGGCTCGGGCTCGAGGCTTACCCGAGGTAGGGGCGCCAGCAGCCGGATCGGCAGCTGATCCTCATCATCCGGGTCTTCTACCTCGGCGACGCCGGGGCAGGGATATCTTGGCCCCATTTGGTGGAGGGATCCTCTCCATCTTCAGTCTTTTGCCGGGTAAACCTCTGCAAGCCAGAAGCAGTAAAACCGAGTTACTTTATGAGCAGATTATGGGGCCGGCATAAGAGTTATCTCGGTAGAAAAAAGTATGTCGGTGCAAGTTGCAAGGTTACTTACTTGCTCCGGAAGCCGAGTTCTGTTATGAGGTTCTAGACCCCATTCCCATTCCTCGGTCATCATCGTGCGGGCAATTGCCTTGACACGTCTTCTGACCTCGGCTTTGTTCAGCTCGTGGGTGCTGATCCGAGTTGGATCATACTTGCCACTCATGTGGCAAATCTTGTGAACCGGTCTTGAAGGGGGGAAACTCGGCGGCTGACGAAGGTCCTCAGGAGATCATCGCTCGTTAAGCCTGCCCCCACAAGCTCCTCGACGACCTTGTGAATCTGGTTGATCTCGATGTTCAGGTCCCTCGGGTTGAGGGACCAGTTAAACTGTTCAGAGGGGGTGGCGATGTTGAATAGCGGCAGGTTCAGAAAGTCGGCATTGTCTGGGCTGTCCGGGTTCTTCACGTAGAAGAATGTACGCTGCCATTTCCGGCATGACTCCAGGCCTTGAATCCGAGGCAAGATGGAACCTCTCCGAGGTATGATGGTAGCGGCTCCGCACGGGGTCATCTCCTTGGGGAAGTTCTTGTTCTCCGGATCCGGGACACTTTGCTTCCGGAGTTGGAAGTACTTGGCCCAGAGCTCAACGGTGGGCCAGAGGCCGAGGTATCCCTCGGAGAAGGAGACGCACGCAGAGAGCGTGGTAATGGCATTGGCTGGAAGGTGGTGAGGTTGAAGCCGGAATCGATCCAAGAAGGATCGGAAGAACTCGCTCGCCGGGAGTCCAAAGCCGCGCTCGAAGTGCGCGACGAAGACCACACGCTCGCCGGATTTCAGCTTCGGCTCGGCCTCTGTGCCGGGAACCCGGCATATCACTTGTGCCGGAATGCGCTTGGTCCGGACTAACCAGTCTATCTCGGCCTGGGTTACGTCGGAACCTTCCCACCCGGCGCGCTCACCCTCTTCGACGACATCCTCGGTAGGCTCCGGGGTATGGCTGGATGACATCTCGGAAGGGATCTGCAAAAGAGGCACAAGTTGAACCGAGATAAGTATCTCGGAATATTTGGGCAACAGAGGAAAATGCGTAAAGGGCGGGAAACACAAATCTGTGGCTAAGTGTTTGACGGAAAGATCTACGGAGAAAAATAAATAGAAGATAAATGCAAGAACATGTGAGTTGAAATCTAGGAGAATCTATGGAGGAACTATTGCCAGGGTAGTGAGAAGCGCGTTGAAGAAAATCTAAAGGGGATCTGTGCAGTTGGATGTCAGAGCTTCTACGGAGAAGAGGAGGAAGTTCATCGGGGAAGATGAACAGATCCATCAGAGAAGAGGAACGTGTTCATCGGAGGGGATGAACACGTTCATCGGCAGTGCTAAGGGCGAGGAACTCACCAGAGTTGTGACGGCGATGCTAGGCGAAGAAGTGCGGGGTGTGCCGGAGTTGAGCGCGTCCGGTGGCGGCGCGAGGTGATCCGGTGGACGGTGGTTCGTGAGATCCGGCGTCGTGCGGTGGCGGAGCTCACTGCGCGGCGGCGTCGGTGTTGCAGGAGAGAGAGAAAGGAGAAGAAAGCGGCGAAGAAGATGGTTTGGATCGCCCCGCGCCCCTATTTATGGAGGTGAGGGCGTGCGGTTTCCGTTTTTACCGCGTGCGGTTCCCGTAACGCATGCGCGGATTAACCGCGCACGATCTGCGCGGTTGCGATGTTTGCGGCCGCACGATCGGCCGCATCGTGGGCCACGGGGTGGTAACTGCCCGCGGCGTGATCGCGTGCGGTTACTGACACGGGAATCGAGGAGGCACCCGCGGTCAAACGCACTCAAGTGCCCATGCGACGTGTCAGCTCGTGACGTATGCGGCGTGCGTGCAGAGACATGCCTGTCCGCGCGCAGGAACCGAGGCAACGCGCAGCGTCTCTCTGCCACGTGCTGTGGAGAGATCTTTGGAGAGATTGTGGGAATCTTTTCGTGTCGGAGAGACCGGCACAAGGGCAGGTCTCGAAGGTTGGCAAGTTTGGTCCTTGAAGCTTGAGATGAACCGGCATGAGAATGTCGGATGTTTGATCAAGATACAACAGTTGCCTTGTGTCGGAGCAACCGGCATAAGGGCATATGGCGAAACAGTTGGAGGTTTTATCCGGATACTGGAGGTGTACCGACATGATTATGTCGGATGGTTGGGTTAAGTTGAGTTGGTCGTGAAAGCTTGACTTGCTCTTTCAGCGGAGTTCTTGTGTCGGAGAAACCGACACAGGGGCAAATGTCGGAATCAGTTGGAGAAATTATTAGTGGCTTTGCGGTTGAACCGACATGGTTATGTCGGATGCTTGTTATGGTTGTTTCGGTTGATTAAACCTGTTGTGGCCCTTCATCCAAGGCTGCAGGACCGCACCAGCTTTGGGGACTAATGTCGGGGGGCTACCCCCGAGTAGGGTCATAATGTGGTAAAAGCTATGCCCAGGTGTGGGCCAAGTTACAGTAAAAGCCGACATGCCTGGGCTTCAGAGTGTGGTGTAGGTGCAAACCGACATAGGCATACCGAGATAACCCGGGCCAGAAGGGACCGGGGTACCATGCTGATGTCAACCAGCATATGTCGACCGAGATAAGGGATCCGAGATAAGGATCCGAGACATCATAACCGATATATGTATGTCGGTAACTAGTGTGTTTTCTTATGTGCAGGGAAGGTTATTCAGGAAAGGGAATCCGGCATATCCATGCCGGGTTATCCTTATGTCGGACAGAAGTCAGCGCTGCTGTCACATCCCGTCTGGCACGGGAGCGCGGCGTGCGGTACGGCGCATGTCTGAGGTGACTAAGCTTACCTCTGCTGACCAAGGAGCAGGAGAAGGACACCGCTGACCTCGGGTGTACCTAGGAGCAGAGATATGGGACAGGACATGGGCAAGCCACGTCCTGTCCACTGTGCAGAGACAATCATGACGTGCAGGCGTGCGCGTCTGCAGTGCCGGTACGGAGACGTGACCGTTGCAAGTGAAGGGGTATTCCGGTAACTCGGTTTAGCCTATATATAGGACCTCACCCCCTCCTGCGTGAGGGATGATGCCCAGAGACACCTTTCACCCAGTAGCTTCATCTTCTTCAGTGTGTTCTTCCCCATTGCTGGGATCATACAGCTCGAGGAGCAACCTTGTATTTGTGATACCTCGGTATAGAGAGAGAGGCAGGCAGGAGTAGGGGCTTTACCTCCTCACGAGGGCCCTGAACCTGGGTAGATCTTGGTGTGCTTGTGTGTTCTTCGTGTGTGCTTCTTAGCGCGCTAGCCCTCTCCCGGATCCACCAGCGTCCATCGGCCCCACTCTTTAGCCATCCTATGGCATCTGCCGTGATACCACCACGACATCTACTCACAATATTGCTACATCTTGTGATGAATTACTTTCCATGCCTTGTTGCTCTAACAATGAAGCTTCTACTTCCTCTAGTGTTTTTGTTGATACTAACCATGTAGAGGAGTTAAATGAGCTCAAGGCCCAAGTCACTTCTTTGAAGAAAGACTTGGAAAAGCGTCATGTTGGGGATTCTACACTTGACAATATGTTGAGTGTTAAAAGACGCCCCAATGACAAGAGTGGACTTGGATTCAACTCCAACAATAAGAACAAGTCCAAGCCTATCAAGAAGAATAAGGGCCAAGAACAAGTTAAGGATTCGGCCAAGATCGTTTGCTTCAAGTGCAAAGTTGAAGGGCACCATGTTAGATCTTGCCCTTTGAAGAAGAAGCATCTTAGTGAGAAGCAACAAGGGAAGCGGCCTCAAGTTCAAACTCAAGTTTCACAAGTTAAAGCAAGGCCTCTTCCTAAGAAGAATCAAGCTACCCCTCCTCAAGTCGAGATTCAAACTAAGAAGAAAGGAGGAAGTCAATGTTGCTACATATGCCATGAGAAGGGCCACTTTGCTTCTCCATGCACTAATGGCACCGTATCCAACCCCATTATAATTGATAATGTTTATTCTCTTCGGAAGGATAAGGTTGGCAATGTGTTTGCCAAATATGTTGGTACTCAAAGTGGTGTCAAGAAAAGCACCATTTGGGTTGCCAAGCCTATTGTGACTAACCTCTTAGGACCCAACTTGGTTGGGGACCAACAAGCTAAAACTTGATCAATAGGTGTTGTTGGAGGGCATTGGAGACTTGGCTACATCTTGAAGAATTAAGCGATCTTCATATACTATATTCTCTCAAGCCAAGTCATTTGGATTATATTGTTCTATCTCATATCCAATGTTCCTCCTTGCGGTAACTTTTATTTAAATTATATATACATTGAAAGTTGCTTGCACCCTTGCATGTGTTAGGTTTTATACCTTGCTAGTGTTTGTATGTGTTGTGCTCTCTACTTACTTATCTTGAGTATTCAAGTATGTGTATGTTGGTTTGCACACCATTTACTTGTGTTGAGCCTTATTGCTTTTATTTGATATCTTATCTTGTTGGCTTTCTTTTTGAGAGATTAATGGACTATCCCATTTTGGAGGAGTGATATGCTTCATGCACTTCACTATCCTAAAAATGTGTATACATGAGGAATACCACTTAGTGATGATATATCAATATTATCTACTCTCTATGTGGTATGTCATTCTCATCAGAAATTCAAATTCTATAATGTCCATTAATTATCTCTAGTTGGTTTTGTTTGCCTCGTGTTTAATTTTTTTTTGGATTATCACATTATGGGGGAGTAATAAGCTATGTGCACATTACAAACCTAAAAAATGTGAACATGTGAGGTATTGCCACCTAGAATTGATATTCTTCTTTATCTTATTCCTATGTGGCATGTTGCTCAAACAAGTTCTATTTTTGCTAAAATGATTTTATTTAATCACTCTTGTGGATCTTGTTTGTATTGGATGTTCTTGATACGGCTTTTCCAAAATATGTTCGCATATATCTTTTTAGGGAAACCGATTGCTTGAAACTACTGATTACCCCCAAGAGCAGGGGATCACTATAGCACCTCTCAATGTGGAAGTAAGGTATCGATCCGCAGGAGCAAGAAGGAAAAGTTATCTATTCCCTACAACTAAAGTGTCACAAGTTTTAGTTGATTATGCACTAAACAAGTTTAAGGAGCAAGGTGGTTGATTTGATGGATGGAAGTTTAATGTAACCAAGCAAGAATGTAAAAGTGTCCCAATCCTTTTCAATGCAAGAGGACAAGACAAAGCTTTTCTCTTATAGGAACAATGGACATGGGTTCATGGGTTCACTTAATCCTCTCTCTCCCATCTATGGTGATTATCATGTTATAGATAAAGTACACATAATTGTCATGTTTTAATGGTAGCTTTTATAACGGCTACATGTCCTAAAACACATAGTTGAAAGAAATACTCATTTGTGTTGCTAGTGTCACCCTCGTAAGGCTAGCGTGGTTGCTGTCACACCCACATCATACTTCTCCCTTTTTACCCCCAGATAAAGGATGTTGGACGGTACTGTGTCAGTCAATACCTATGCCTTCTGTCACATTGGCCACCCAGTACCCACATACATCATACTTCATAATGGATAATATTCTAAACACTAGTGCAATGATTTATATTTCGTGTGTGTGACCACATCTCTCTCATCTATCTACACTTGGTGGTGTCAATCACCTCATGATAAAGATAAACAAGGCATTGTGCATAAATCAAACCATCACATGCATCATAGAATATCTCCAAAGTATGACAAGACATAAAAGATCCAACACAACAGTAAATGCATATCAAATATTATCTCACACCACAATATCCACCATGGGAATTACATAGATGACCGTAATCATGTTCAGCAGCTCATACGGTACTAATTAGTGAAGCTCAAAGAGAGGAGAGATACATAAGTTACCACCACAAACCCAAATCCAAGGGGTGGACTACTCCCCCTTCATCATGGAGACGGTGGAGAAGTCGTTGGAGAAGGTGGAGACCACCCCGGCAGCGCCCCGCCGGAGTTTTCCCCCTCCAATCTGAAGCTCCTGATCTCCGTTTCGGTGTTTCTGTGTTTGTGCGGCGCTCCTTCCAGAGAACGTCGGGGGACCTTTTTTATAGGCGTTTTTAGGTCAAGACTATGTCGGTGGAGCGAAGATCGATGGCAACGGAGCCACGAGGGCCAAACGAGTGGGCCCCACGTGGCCATAGTACCTAGCCGCGTGGGCCACCCCCATTTGGGCCTCGGGCCTCCGCTTGCTAGCTTCCTTCGCCCACAGGTCTTCTTCCTTCCAAATATTGACGCCCGTAAATTTCCAGGTGATTTCGTTGACGTTTGGGTCCCTGAAACATTAAAATAAGAAAACGGGGTTTTCTGCCTGTGCAGGGTTAATTCCATAAAAATAGGAAATAAATGAATATTCCCAAAAATCATTATAAAACATTGATATAACCCTTATATGATGCAAATATGATTGGAATATAAGCAATTAAAGTGCAAAGTTCATGTATGCATTTTACATGCATCAACTACTCTTTGTAGTTGCTTTGCATGATCGCGTGAATATTTGAAGCTATCAAGAATATCTGTTTATCTAAGCATGGCTTTTAAATCTTATCCTTTGCCATATGCTTATTTTTTGTGAAATTGGTCTTCAATATCATTCCTATATACCACCGAGAAATATCTCTATATACTCCTTGTCCTTGACAAGTGATACTCATATGTGTGGTGAAATTTGTGGACCATCTTCACATTGGCTCTTGCTTTGAATTGCCTTATTTCTATTGCCAAAGATTTGGTTTGATCTAAATCCTCTTGTCTTCCTTGTATCTTTTGGATCCTTGTTGCTCTACTCAAAATTTGCTTTCTGCTTTCTTGAGTTAGGAAAAGCAATGATCCCATTCTTGGGGAAGCTATCCTACATTGAGTAGAACATCATTCTTTAAATTGGTTTTGTATCTTATTGCTTTCCTTGAACATGACTAGTGTTTGAATAATATGTATGGAGAGTGATGATCCCATTTGTGTGCATTTTGTATTCAAATACAAGATCATAAATAATGTAAAAATCTTGGGGGAGCAATCCTATATGTTTTTGAACATTAGTTGTCCTCAATTGGCATTTGATCCCGATGACGTGTCTCTTTGGAAGACAAACATTTCTCGTCTTGGTACTTTGTGCCATCATGAGAAGTGTAGAGGGTTTGGTTTATTCCTTGATGATATTTTCATCAATTGGTATCTTACTTTCATTTGGCATATTTTCAAAGTGGTATCTTCAATCATGTGTTGATTTGGGCTTTTGATATAATTTGGACAATTTTCTTTCTTGTCACACTTGTGTGTGCTTTCTTGGTTTAATTGGTGTTTCTGTCCAATTTGTATCTCGTTTACTATATGTACTATATGTATATCTTATGGCATGCTTACTTTCGTTGATCCAATATATAGGATAAAACTCCATCAATTCCTAAATGGCTAAGATGTGCATGAAATTCAATTTCATATCAATATGCACATATTTATGTGGAGTTTGTCCTATGTATTGTAGTTGCTCTAACTACTTGGGCCCAATAAGTTTGGGAACCATTTTGTACTTGAATTGGTTTTAGGTACTTTGAAGATGCATTGGGAGCTTGTCTCATTTACAAGGAAGGTGTTATCACCATGTGCTTATTGGAGCCAAGCTCGGATGATCGTGAACTCTTATCTTCTACATCACCAATGCTATCTCGGTAACAAGTATCTACCTCATGCATACTTTCTAGCTTTCAACCTTGTGTAGGTTGTATCTTGGCATAAATTTCTTTTGTTGCAATTGATGTGGTTCTTGCAAAGTTCTTATTCAAACATCTTTATTGCAAATGTGAGCAAGCCGGGATGATTTCATATCAAGGGGAATATATATAATCATTTTATTGATTCACCAATCCCAAATATGGTAATCATTTGCAAAATCATTTGCCCTTTGTGATACTTGTTATCTTTCTCGGAGCATCCCTTCTATCATTTTTCCCTTGTGGACTTTCTTGATGCTATGATGAGATTGTGTTGGAAGTTCATCTATATCCTTCTAAGATAAAATTGAGCTTCGTGATATGCTTTTAAGCAATGATCTTATTGGTATATATATGACTTCCACTTGGATATCATGTTCTTCACTGTAGTATCTACTTTGTGTGTGCATGTTTCTTTGTGGACTTATATCTTCGTGATTGATGTCTACTTAGAAACTTATACACATGAGAGTAGTTACATCTTTATTTGGTATTCCATTTTGTTAGTGACCACCTTTTATTGCTTTTGATTCTTTGGTGGTTTCTAAAAGGCACAAGCTTTGTTTTTCACTTGGTATCTCTTTTGCATCTTAATAAGCTTGTGGACCTAGGTGCTACATCTTCTTTGGGTTGTGTTTATTGGAAAGACATGATATGCACTATGTGCCTCTTATGCTGAAAGACTATGATAATGCTATTGCTTATCCTTGCATTAGTCTCCTAAAATGTCTCTCCATGTCACATCCATTTCTTTTCGGTTGAGCAAGTATTTATTTGTCACTTCTTGTTCTTGTTGCTCAACATTCTTTGTTGCAAGTTTTTTTGCTTCTTTTCTATCTTTATGCCTTCTTGCACTTGTTTGTGTTCAACATCATCTAAGAGGGAGTGAGGATTCCATGTTGTGCACTCCTTATCGCTTTGCAAATCCTACTTTGTGCACGTACCTTGGGGAGTTCCCTCTTGTTGTTTAGAAAAAAATTCGGATCCTTTTGGTTGCTTGCTTCTTTCTTCGAAGTATCTTTCTCTTTTGTTTGGATCCTTAATATAGTTTGATCTCCCTTCTTCTATTCATCATTGGAGATGTGCATTTGATTTCACTTATATCATGAGAAATGCACACTTTATGGGGGAGCTCTTATTATATTGGCCTTCATAATTTTTCACACATTTCGGCAATCGATGCCAATGGGGGAGAGATTTAGAGGGTTTAAGGGAATATGGTTTTGATCTTTGTTCTCTTGCATCCTTGCTTATTGCATTGCATGGTTGCTTAATTCATTATATAAACCCTCGTAAAAGGGATTGTCATCAATTACCAAAATGGGGGAGATTGAAAGTGCATGTGTTGCCCCATGCGTGGTTTTGTTAATTAATGACAATCCTTATGGACTAATGTTTGCATTGAGATATCTTTATAGATCTTGTCCATGAAGAAGATTAGAGTTCATGTGTTGGACTCTAGAAGATTATATGATGAAACCAATGGGTTCATATGAAGAATGATCATCTAGAGTTGAGCTTATTGCAAACATGGCTTGGAAAAGAAGATTGAGTGAACATTCATGTTTATCTCCAAGTCACCATCTATATCAAGAGAAGAAGATAAATTGCAAGTGGATACATGAAGACGGAGCTAAGCGAGGCTCTCCCATAATGGTGTATGGGGGAGTATTTGGTGAAGTCTTCATCAAGCATGTGCTAGCAAGCACAATCAAGAAAGGTGTTCCAACTTGAGAGAGTCAAGATCGTCATCATCTAACTCAAGTGAAATGTGCATGGCAAAGGTATGATCTTGATAGGGTTTCTATTTTACCGGTCTCATGGTGTTAGTGGGAGACTGGGTTATAGGATAGACGGCGTTCTATCAAGAGGGGCTCTCAAGTGAGTAACTTGATCACATCTTTGTGGAGAGCTCAAACCTTTGCATACTTAAATATCATCTTTCTTGGTTCTTATTTTGGCTTTTATCCATGTGAGGATTTAGAGCTTGTGTTCATCTCCATACCAAGCTTTAGTTCATCAAAAACGGATTTAATATGCATATCTTGTGTCGCTTTTGATGTTGGAGGTTTTACCGGTTTGTCTTTTATAGAGAGGTCTTAACTTTCCTTATTTGTTCTCCTCCTCACATGATGGACCATGATGTTTCTATGCATGATCTTGTAAAGCTCTTCATTGCGATTCCAACGAGCCCAAGATCACCGAAATCGGAGTCCGGATGAAAAAGTTATTGCCGTTTTCGTATTGGTGTTTCTGCAGATTTCTGAGAGGCGGAAGTTCCGGATTTTAGGCCGGAAATTCCGGCCCCCCGGAAGTTCCGACAATATTTCCGGCAAAAGTTCCGGCCCAAGTCCAGTACCGCTTTTTAGCCGTTTTCTAGGGTTTGGAAGTTCAGGGACCGGAAGTTCCGGCCTAAGTGTGGCTGCAACGGCTATTTTCGTGGGAGGGGCTATAAATACCCCTCCCCTTCTTCAACCTTGAGCTGCTGGTTTTCTCTCTCTCTCTCTCTCTCTCTCTCTCTCTCTCTCTCCCACCATTGTTGACCTTGGAAAACTTGCCCCCTCTCAATTCCTCCCATGATTCTTGCATATCTTTGAGGGAAAAGTGAGAGGAGATCTAGATCTACATTTCCACCAATCCATCTCTCCTCTAAGTGAGGGGAACCTAGTGGATCTAGATCTTGGTGTTCATTTGTTGAGTTCTTCTTAGTTCTTTCTCTCTTCTCCCCCCATAAGCATTAGTTGCTTTTGGTGGGATTTGAAAGTGAAGGATTTGAACACTTGTGCTCTTGCCATTGCTTTGTGCATCGGTTTGTGCTCTACACGAGGATTCGTGGAAGTTGAAAGTTTGTGAGCTTGTTACTCTTGGGTCTTTTGACCCTAGACGCCTTTGTGGTGGTTGAGACCTTTGTGGTCACTTGTAGCCGTTCGGGAGCCCCCAATCCAGTTGTGAGTTGTGCCTCAGATTGTTGTTGTAAAGGCTCCGGATTCCGCCTTGACGGATTCCGATAGTGGAAGGTGAACCAATCCTTTGTGGTGCGGTTCATCGGAGAATAGGGTGAGCCTTTGTGGCGTTGAGATCGACCTTTATGGTGCCTCACACCTCTCCAACGAGACGTACTCCCCTAAAAAGGAGGAACTAGGGAATACATCCTCGTCTCCGCGTGCCTCGGTTATTTCTACCCGAGCTCTTTACTTATGCACTTTACATTGTGATAGCCTTCGTGCTTGAAGTATTCTATCTTGCTATCACCTTGTTGCTTGTCTTGCTTAGCATAAGTTGTTGGTTCAAATAGGTGAGCCTAGTTTATTTAGGTTGTTGGCTTGTTAATTTAAACACCTAGTTTTATTCCGCAATTATCAAGCCTAAACCGGAAAAGTTTTACTCGCCTATTCACCCCCCTCTAGGCGACATCATTGTCCTTTCACCAACTAAATGGATTTAGCCCCAGTTTAGCCCCTTACCCGCTATCTTCACGCTCAGGGGTCCAAGAATTTGGACCAAATTTTGTCCCGCTTGGCCCACTTTTGTCCCGCTCATCCCAATTTCGGGGACCAAATGCCAACCCTAGCACTAAGTTCTCCTCATTTCTCTCCCGCTCAGCCCAATCCCGCTCGGCCCAATTTACTGAACTATGTAACATGTACTGAACTTCCTTTTGCTACACGCGGTTATGTAATATGCTAATATTTGGACATAACTATGTTCTGAATTGTGCTACTTAATGTTGTAATATATGGACTATCCAGAACTTCTGGTTATTCATATCTATTATGTGACTATGTTAATATGTTATGCATATGTGAATTATTCATATATATATACGAATATATGCGGCCCAGATATTTTTTTTCCCCATTTTTTTTAGCAAAACGGCTATATGGCCTTAGCTGCGCTATAGCCCGGCTATAGCCTTTCGTAGCTTCAGAAATCGCCGACGCTAAACACAATAGCCCGCTATTTTAAACAGAGGTCAAGATAGAACTGTTCTCGTGGCCACGTCTTGTTTTTCCATGCACATAAAATCCCTATATACTATTGCACATCATATTGTTAGAAGGGAAATCCTAGAGGTAGCCAACCGATTGGGCACTAGCGGTGTGGGACGTGCGATGGTTCGGGGATCGCGGGCGTGGGGACTCGACGACATGGGTAGACAGAAGACTCTGTAAGGACATTTCCCTCCCTAACTATTTTTGGTGCTTAATGAAAACACTATGGTATCTAATATTCAAAGAAGAAGAAAAGTGATTGGTGGATCCACGAACATTAACGGTGAAAAGAGTGGGAAACTGGTGTTTTTCGTTTCGGTCTGTAACTGGTGGAATCAGGTCCTAATCTTTCCATAGAAGATTTCTATGGTGGAATCAGCTTCTAATATTTCCATGGAGGATTTCTATGGTGAAAAGGGGGGACACATAGAGAATTTCTACGTTGGAATCACACCCTAATCTTTCCATACACCCAGCATAATTCATCAAGAACTTTCATTGGCATTATGCCTCTTGTTTGTTGGATCCAGGAGGGCCGGAATGGTCCGGGTCCTATGTGGGCACCGTCCGGGTGACAGCCTGTAGATAGTGGACTTGATTCGGACAGGTGCTCTAAACTCCTCGAACCCCTCTTGTCCAGGTGACCTGACTCGTCCGGGCATGGTACGGGCTATGGCTCTGAGCCTCGGTTGGCCCAACCGGACCACGCGCCTGACTAATCTAGAACCCCTTGTCCGGGTGTCTATACCATACCTACAAGCTTATGTTTCTCCCTATCGTGTCCCAAGTCGCCTTTATTCTTTTGGATTTGGTGAAGGAGCTTATTCTACAATCCTACCAAACTGATTTGATTCCACCCTCCTAATCCTTTGCGTATCTTGTTACTCTTGTGTTTCTTGAAGCCCTAAACGGAAGAAGCCTCCCTGAAACTCAACCTCAGTGCGCAAAGCTTCATGTTAGCATTGGGAGTCTCTAATTGAGTTGTGGAGATTGCCCCAATCTTGTGTGTAAAGGTTTCAGTCGCCGCATTAAGTGCCTGCTTAGTGAACCGTGGCCCCTTAGATTTTGTGAGGGCATGAGAAGAATAAGGTGAGCCTTTGTGACGTTGGTGGATTTTGTGTCGCCACACCTCTGCAACGAATTTGTACTTCCCTTTTATGTCAAAGTAATGAATTTGGGAAATTACATCATTGCTCCAACTTGCGGTTATCTCTTATATTTTACTTACTTATTTAGTTGTATCTTGTGACTCATCATATAAGTTGCTCACTTAGTTGCATATCTAGACAACTAATATATATTTTTTATCTTGTGGCCGACCGTATCGATTCTTTCAGACTCGACGACATGGGCAGAGAGAGAGGGATAGAAGGGACAAGAGGCAAGCCTAAGCTAGGTAATAATTACGCACTAGTGGTGTGAATTGCGGGGACGAGGATTTGGACATAAAAGAGAGATGCAGACGGCTAGGTCCACCATATTTTGTCTTTTTGGCATGGCATAATCAAGCAAAAGGATAGTCTTGCCTTTTACGGGCCTCGTTGAGTTGGCGGCGTGCCCTCAATAGCGTACAAAATATATAAACGAGTGGTTCTTAATTTTGTGCGTCTATTTACTCATTTTGATCCCTATGTAATCCACATTACGATATCTAAAACATTTTATTGTATAAGGGCATCTCCACTCGTTGGCCCTCCCCAGGCCGTTTTCCGGCGCTATTTTGGCCGGGCTGGGGGCAACGGCGCTATTTTGGGCTCTGGGGGGGGGCGTTTTCCCAGCCATCGAACCCAAGAGGAGTAGCCGAAGTTTCAAAAAAATTAAAATCTGGGCGAAACATAGCTAATTTAGGCGAATTTCATTCATATATAGGGGAAATTCGCAGTTCTTGCCAATTACATAGTAGATACTTAAAATAAAAAACTTAAAAGCGGCGATCTGCACGCCGTTCTACATGCCCAGCTGGCTGTAGAACTGAGTGTAGTCACCGTCGGAGTCGCTCGGGCCTCCGCCGTGGCTGGGGCCTTGGACATCGTCTCCGCCGTGCCAGTTGCTCGGCCCGGCTGCGTCATCCTCGTCGCTTTCGTCGAGGATGATGTAGGGCGGGGGCGGCGGCGGAGATGGAAGACGACGACGAGCCGGCTGGGGCGGAGATGGCGGACTACGATGAGCCAACGCCACCTCGTCGAGGAGGCGCTGCTGGAGCGCCAACTCCTCCTTCGCGTGCTGTTCGCGCGACCAGGCTTCAGCGAAGTCCTCCTGCGCCGGGAGGATGTCGTTGAGGGAGGCCTCGATGGCGATCTTCTCGCCGGGGAACTCTTCCGAGTCGCCCGACGTCTCCATATTGACCGCCGCCCGCACGTACTCGGGCGGCGCCGCCCACTCCCTCACCGGGGCCTTCGCCTTCTTCTTCATCGACGAAGCCTGGCCGGTGCTAGGTTCCTTCTTGGGCCTGACGAGGCGGAGGAAGCCACAGGGTGGCGACGGGGCGCGGCGCTCGGTGATGCGGAGGCTGCCGCCGCTAGCCCTTCTTGGCGGCGAAGGGACGCGGCGGCCGGAGTTCAGCACGATGCCGCCACTGGGCCTTCTTGGCGGTGTCTCCTCCGGCTCGTGCTTGATCCACGTGAACGCTGACGTCGAGGACAAGCGCGCGCCCGAGGAAGAGGAGGAGGAGGTGGCGCCCATCCTCCGGGGCAGCGAGGAAGACGCGGGGCGCGGCGGCATCGTTAGCCGCGTCCTGTTGCCGGCGGCGATGTGCTCCAGGACGTACGTGAGCGTGCGTCCTGGAGCGCCCCACCACTTCCGGCGGCCGCCGACGTTCTTCCACCCCTCCACAGGGCCGTTGCGCCCTGTGTCCTCCAGCTCGCGGACGTGGCGTTGGACGAAGAACTCCGTCCAGAACATTCGCTGGATCCCACCGCGGATCCGCCGCCTGTTCCTCGGTGAGGCCGGCAAGCACCTCCTGGATCGCCTCGACGCGCTCCGCCCCTTCCGGTGGCGGAGGCACGGGAACGCCGCCCGCGCTCAAACGCCACGAGCCATGCTGTCCGCCAGAGACACGCATGTCCGGCGGCGTTGGGTACCCCGCCTGGTAGAGGAGCCTCGCTTCCTCGGGGTGGAGGAAGCGGCGGCCGAAGCCGTTCGCCGCCGCGTTGTCGCCGGGGAATCGTTCCGCCATTGCTCTGTGTTTGCGGGGAGAGGAGAAGGCGAGAGAGGTGCTCTGCCACGGCGGGGGGGTGGGGGATTAAATAGCGCAGGGGGAGGCCAACGGTGGCACGCCATTACGCCGCCGCGTGGGCGGCGATTGGACGCGTCGGCGGCCGCTAAACCGGCGCAGAAGGGCACGCCATCACGCCGAGGGGATGAGGACGTCGCGTTGATTTTGCGCCAAATTTTCGCCCACGTCGCTGACAGCGCTGGCCCCCCGTTTTTGCGCGCCATTTCTCCCCCCCAAGACGGAACCCAATGGGCTGGGTTCCGCCTGGGTGCGCCGGCGCTAGTTTTCGCAGAAACGACGCTATTTGGGCTCCTGGGGGGCCGACTGGGAGAAAAACGGCGTTATTTGGGCCAAACGGCGCTATTTCGCCTCTTGGAGGCGCTGGGGGGGGGGGGGGGGGGCGAGTGGAGATGCCCTAAGTTCGTATAGAGGAGGTACTTTGTTAAAACATACTTCTACTCACTCAGTTCAACAATATAATATGTTTTAGATTCTTTTCACATTTACATGTATACACATATATCTAGATACGTTTTAATGTTTATTTGCAGTCATTTTAGTTCGAAGCTACTCCGTAGATAATAACATGTCAAATAACTAAAACATGAACGGAGTGAGTACATCGTAATAACAATGGAAAAAGATGCTGATACTCCTGTCCTGGCTAATTTTTTTTAAATAATACATTTTTTACGGAAAATCTACGAATATTACGCGGTCTGAGATTATTTCAAAAATAGTACACCCTAATCGTCGGGGGCCAGGACGATTAGTGCCTATCGTCGGGGGCCTAAACGATTAGGTCTTGGGTGGGCCAGCCCACGCGGCCGAAAGGCTTGTCGTCGACGATCAGTACCTATCGTCTGGGGCCACAACGATAGGTACTAATCGTCCAGACCCTGGACGACTGGTGCATGCACACATGCATGCGTTGCTCACGTTAGCAAAGTAAGAGCAGACGATCAGCTCGACGTGTGTGCTCGTCGGGCTGCCGTGCATGCTCGCCGTGCGTGGTCGCCGGGCTGCCGTGCGTGCTCGCCGGGCTATCCGTGTGTGCACTCGCTGGCTCGCCGGACTGCCGTGCGTGCGGGCGCTCGCCGACACGGACAGGCTAGCCGTGCGTGGTCGCCGGGCTGCGTGCTAGGATGTGTGCACTCGCACACGCATGCATGCATGCATGCACGCACAAGCCCGAGCTGGCTGTGTATGCACTAGCACTCAACGATCGATCGATTGAACTGCTCGAGCTGTCTAGCAACGAAGCCACACGCGTCAACGGCGAGCCAGCGAGTGCACACACGGCTAGCCCGGCGACCACGCACGGCGCGCCTGCACACATGGCAGCCCGGCGACCACGCACGGCGAGCACGCACGTCGAGCTGATCGTCTGCTCTTGCTTTGCTAACGTGAGCAACGCATGCATGCACTAATATCGTTGTGGCCCCCGACGATTAGTACTTATCGTGTTGGCTGCCGACGAGCAGGTCCTGACCTGCATATGCAGCCGACGGACGATGACCCAATTGTCCTGGCCCCCGACGATTAGTACCTATCGTTGTGGCCGCAAATTAGGGTGTATTATTTTTGAAATAATCTCAGACCGCGTAATATTCGTCGATTTTCTGTAAAAAAATGTATTATTTAAAAAAAATTAGCCCTGTCCTGGGCATTTCATCAAATTGAGTAGAACGGAAAAAACAAACAGAACTGGCCTCGCCCGCCGACTCGACCCGAGCTACGGCCCAGCTCAGGCGACGCGCCGCCGGAACACGCGCCCACCCTCCGACCTACGCCCTGCGCCGCTTTCCGCCCACCGTCGCGCCTCCGCTCTCCGCGGCGCATCCCCTGCTTCCGCCGCGTCCCCGACCTCCACCGAGCTCCCCCGAAGCATACCTAGGTTCTCCTCGGCGGCCCGCGGACGGCGGCGCTCCGGCTCGGCGCAGGGAGAAACGGTGAGTATCCACTGCCCGCTACGTCCCTCCCGGCTCCCTACTTTCCACTTCTAATCTTAATAAGTCCAGCTTCAACGATTCAATTCTGATTTCAGATGGCCGCGAAACTTGAACAATCTTCCCCTGCCCGACAACCGAAGCCCACTATGCCGCAGTCTTTGCCTCCCAAGCTGTCAATGTTCGGGGCAAAATCTGGATTCATCATACCGAAAAATAAGATACCGGGCTCAATGGCTGTCCGCAGGGTTGAGGCACCAACTACCCCCAAGGAAGAGAACACTAAACCTCTTCAAAGGAAAACAAAGTGGGGGCCTGATCTTGCCTCCGATCCTGCCGTCAGGAAATCAAGAGCTTTTGCCTACCAGGTACCGTAGTCGTCTCCACCTCAAGTAATGTCTAGTGCTCTCTGCCCATCTCTTTTTAATACATGTAGTACTTAGTTGGAGTTGTAGCCCAGACTCAGTATACCTTTTAGTTTGTATGCCATTTGCTGCATTATATGTGTACTATCCAAATGCAAATCACATACTATCAGTAATGTGGAAAGGATAACATCGGAGTTTTTAACCATGTGAGACGGGAATAAACCTCTGATATTGCAATGCAATTGCAAACAACGTGTAACATTTTCACTGTTAAACCTTCAAGAGGATGTGCAACTATGTTCTGTGTATCGTTAGCAAACCCAGGTATCTGGCATGCCCATAGTTGTCTTCCTCCATTCAATCGTTGACCCTAGGACCCCGAGTTGCATTCTTCTTCTTTGATAGCCTAAGACACATTGCGAATAGTTTCAGATCGCATCTGGCCATAAGGATCTATACCTTGCAACCGTGTTTTCTTAAAACGCATTTGTCTTCTTAGCGTGTGAACTAGTATGTGATTTGCATTTAAATGTACTCGGTGGTGCACAGATTTATTTAATTACTTCAGCAAACATAGAACAAGCTTGGCGCCTTGTGTCATTTTGTGTGACTAGAAAGACATGTAAAACACCCTCTCTAGTTGCCTGTAATTCCACATTCCTGTCCGAGCGAGGCCTAAGTATTGCGACGGTTGTTCCTCTTCCTCTGGCCAGACAGAAAAGAGCTTTTTTCTTGTGTTTCTGACTTTCTGTCATGTAGGAAGCTTCAATTGCCCGGTCTCACTAATTCATATATTGCATGAGCAGACACGAGTGGAGCAAATTACCAAGGAACTGACATCTGCAGCTCTAGAGATAAGAGGAAATGAAGGTTCATTGTTTACTGCAAAGGGTTCAACTTCTGATGGTGCTGAGAATCCAAAAGAAAATGAGGTATTCGTTATGTGACCAACATGGCATCTCCTCCTTTCTTTTGGTGTCAAAGCATTTGGATCTAGTCCTGTTAGTATGTGTTTTTGTAAGTGGTAATGGCAGGCGCTTTGCTAGTTATAGAGTAAAGGAGTTATACAATCAAAATATCCTCTCAGTCAATATGCTTTTGAAGGCATGCTGGTTGCTGGTTATGATTATGTCGAAACAATTATATGCTCTAATTTGATAAGATTTTTTCATTTTTATTTTGCGACAGGGAAGGATTGAGCTCTTGGAGCTTGAAAAACAAGAAATTATTGGTGAGAGAAGTTCTTCTCTTACTCTGTGTCTTTCACTTCATCTTTTGAATAAATAACTACTTCTGTGTTACTGCATCCTGTCTCTGATGGGAGGTTGCTTCATCAAGGGGTTATCTCATGTTTAATATAGCTTAAGCATACGCGGGGACTGAATACCTCTGTATTAGACTGTTTAGTCATGCTTCGTATTATGTCTTATTCTATAAGAAATGTGTCATGAACTTGACTGTGTATTTTCTCTGTAGGGGAAATACTCCAATTAAATCCAGGATACAAAGCTCCTGACGATTACAAGCCATTACTCAAGGAAACAAAAATCCCTCTGCCTGTATGTAAACGCACTGCTCCTTAATGCTGATAGATTACTAGTTTGCAGCTTGTATTTGTACCAGTAGTTATTTCACTTGTTTTCCATCTTGTATTCGTTTCTCAAGATGCTTGTGTCAGCTTTTCAGTGCCGTCTGTTAGTAGATCACGATTAACAGCTACCTTTAAACTGAAATCTAAATCTCTGTAGTAGATTTTTTTTTTTGAATTGCTGTCTCTTTGTATAAATGTGGTACATTTAGCTTGTGCGGTTGGCTATTGTAGGCAGAAGCACATCCAGGACAAAACATTATTGGAGTTCTTATAGGACCTGAGAGAAATACCCAAAAGCGACTACAGGAGGTATGGATGTGTTATTCTTGGAGACATTGGTTTCAATTGGTTGAAACATCAACAATAATAGTATATTATTATAATCTGACATTACTTCATTTACTATATGCCAGGAAACTGGAGCTAAAGTACGAGTATATGGGACTAAGAAAGGCAATGGTGAGAAGGTAAATTTGTTTTCTCGATTCTATAACTTCTGTTAGTTCTGTTTGTTATTCATGTAAATGAGAGCAATATGTCATGAACCTCATACTGTACGATGGACTAGTTATCCTCTGAACCATGTTGTTTATCTCTGATATAGCTGTATGGCTTGTATTTAGGGCCGTTTCATGTACATGTTTAAATGCAACACAATCAGTTGGACATCTAATCGCTTGAGCATACATTTGTTAAAATGCAGTGAGGACAAGCGAAACAATAAAAGTTGGGGTTCTATCTCCTAACTGAAAAATGTTAGTTAGGATAATTTCCACAGCAATATCAGTAGACGTATCTTACTTTTAAGCTTCATTTTTAGGGATTGTGGTAAACTTATGACTTTTCAGTTACGGTCCTGATGTTCAAGTTATACAGCACATATTTTCCTTGAGTATTTACATTTACCCCTTATTAGTAAATAAATTGATAGCAATTTCAGCACACCAATAGAAAAACTAAAAAATTAAGCTTTATTTTTAGGGATTGTGGTATACTTATGACTTTCAGTTACGGTCCTGATGTTCAAGTTATACAGCACATATTTTCCTCGAGTATTTACCCCTCATTAGTATATAACTGATAGCAATTTCAGCACACCTCCAATAGAAATACTAAATTCTTATTCATGCTCAGGCTGAGGTTCGCCAGTCAGATATACATGAAGCACAAGCTGCTTATGAGGACCTATACATACATGTGTCAGCTGACTCTTATGATAAAGTTGATGCTGCAGCTGCGTTGATTGAGTTGCTTCTTACTCCTGTCTCAGTAAGTTTAGAAGCTTGGTCACTTTTTTCTCTCTAGAAATCGTAATATGCTGTGAATTGACCAATGAATTTTAATATTAACAGGTAAATTCAACAGATACTTCAGAAACCGCAATTGTTCCTTCGGCAGTTACCTCTGGTGGTGTAAATCCTGCTGATGTGCAACAGGGGCTGACCGCTGCTTCTCAGCTTGGCTTATTTCAGTACCAATCACATAGTGCTCATTGGCATCCCATTCCTCAAACAAGTGCCCTGTCAATGCCTTCCTCAGGGCCTACACCAAACCAATTACCCAACAATTCTTTGCAGTTGCAACCTCCTGGTGGTTCATTTGGCATGCCGCCATATACAGGACAACCTCCGCACATGAATTTTATGCCGAGAAACCCACTGCCTGCTCCTGGATTTCATCCGTCAATGCTGAACACTCAACAACCTTCACAACAGTTCCAAGCCAACCCCTCCACTGGACCTCCTTTTGGTAGACCACCTGGAAATGCTTACAACCAGCAGCCGATGCCATCTTCTGCTGCACCACTTCCTGTTAGACCCCTTCAAACACCCCACGCGTCTGGAGGATGGCCAACTTACCCCCCTGCTTCCCAGAGACCTTCACAAGGTGCACCGAATTTTATGCCAATGAGACCTCCTATTTCTGTGTCGCCTCTTGGTGCAGCTCCACCACTGCAAGGTGCTGTTCCATCGGTGGCTTCTCAGTCAAATATGTCAACCAGCTATGGATCTCAGAATCTGCCAAGAGCAAACTTCACTCCTTCAGCAACACTGCATTCCAGGCCTCCTGGTGGCCCCCAGTCTTTTCCTTCAGTTTCATCTCAGGGTCCCATGTCGGTGCAAGTACTATCATCTCCTGCTGGGGCACCACCACAGTCACCTTACCCACCGTCGATGCAAATGCATCCTCCCATGTCAACACCTTCTCAAATGAGAGGCACACCTTCACCTTTCCCTCAAGCTGGACCAGCACCTAGCAATGCACATGGGTTGTCTTTCTCAGGTTCAGCAAACACAAGCTATAGTCAGGCACCAATAGCTGCTCTGAGACCTCCACGTCCAGCCACTGGTGATTTTACCTTTCGGCCTCACGCGCCACCTCCGGCAGGTCAAATAGGTGCTCAAGGTAAGTCTCCCTTTGGTTTACCCCAATCCTCTCAGTTCCGTCCTGCCAATCAGGGCCCCGTATCCCCAGTTCAAGGTTTCCAGAGGCCTCTGGATGGGAGTCATATGGGTCAGGCCCGGATGCATGCTCCACCTCCACATTTCCACGGAGCCTTCCCTGGGAATCCATCACCAGGCGACTTTCGACCATTTCCTCCAGCAAATCCATCGAACAGAATGCCGTTCCATTTCATGCCGCCACAACAGAATCCGTTTCCAAATTCAAACAGGCCAGGCGGAAATCCAGGTGGTCCGAATCCGATATACGATCCTTTTGCGCCTACGGCAGTGCCAGGAGGGAGCAAAGAAACCACAGGCTGACCCTGAAGAGTATGAAGGATCTGTTTTTTCTTTGGCGGAAATTAAGTATCGAGGATCCCATGTCATCATCAGCTGGCTTGAAGTGAGATCTCCGTCTGGAATGGAAGCTGCGATGCAAAAAGTGAGAAGAAGATTTGGCTTGGAGTCGCAAGCGAATTGAGTGGTTGAGGTGTTACGTCGCTTTTATTTCCTTTTTTGGCAGAAGCATACCGTGTCAAGGAGTTGGTGATGAACGTTCATCTCCATGTATTGAAGAACGATACAATCATGGCTGTGTTGTTTTGCCAGTCACTCGCTATTCTTATGTACGTAGTTATCATTTACTGCCAAAGAAATATAGTAGTCTTTTTTGTTGCGAGGGAAAAAAATGTAGTTATCTGCTCGGGAAAGCGAAATTATTCATACCCGGATCATGTTATGTTTGTTTCGACTTCTCTACAACAACTGAGGTGCTGGCTTAGTATGTAGTCTCAGAATATTCTTGTGAGGCTGAATCTATAAACTTCAATAGTGAAGGCTCTGTTTAGTACCGAAGTGTTTCTAAAACCAAAGTATTTGAAAAACGCAGTATTTTCATACCTAGGCAATCAAATACTTCAGTATTGGAAAAATAAGTCGGACCTCTTTTTTCATATTCTTTGAAATTAGTGCAGTTTTGTAAATATCGAAGTATATAAACTACAGTTTTGCTAAAACCAAACACGTCAAAGTATTTAAAACCATTGAGAAATAACAAAAATAATAATAAGATGAATTCTCGGCTGAGATAAAAATAGCCGTGTGAGCTGCTATATGAGGGACTCAGGGAACTGAGGGAAGGAATAAGAGGAAGAGGTTAAATAGTCAGAAATAGCATATTCTAACTACCAACACAAATGGAAACCAAGCCTCTTGTGGTTCAAAAACACGGAATCTCGTATCAGTCATCAGTTTTCCAGACTTTTAGGGGTAAGTTTGTTTGCTTGGACATAACATTCATAGTCTGTGTAACATGCGAATATAAAGAACATATGGATAAAAAAATGTAAGATGGGAATGTCGTGTCACGTTCACTACTACATGAAAAAAGATGATTGGTTGAACAAGGTGTTTGGATGTTGCATATGAAAAATACGAGGATTTTGAGATAATGTGCTACTGAATAAGAGAAAGAGAGAAGTTGGTTTGGAACTTCCAAAACATAGGGGTTAGAGCTCATGTTTGGATTTCTCCAAAACTTGGAGGAAAAAAATCCTATCTTATGAAATTTCATTCTCGCAATCCCTGATCTAAATGCCATTGACTGGACTTCTTTCTTAGGATTATAAGCCTCCATCTTCCTCCAAAAATCTTAGTTCCAAAGCGGCCCTTAGCTCATACATGACGATTACATAGTTTTTCGTTATTCTTCTTAACAACTATTAGTACGCTGCATAGTGAACTATGTCTGAAAATAGCAATAAAAGGCCTTTTTTGTAAAAAATAGCCATATACCAGAGCCGGGAAGAATGGTCGAGATAAACAACAAGATGAGTCTACCCTATCTCGATTTTCACCATGGAAGGACTTAGAGCCTACTGCGTATTTGTCTTAGTGAGCGAACAATCCACCTCAATCTTGTTTTCTACAACCGCTTTTTATCGTCCTCTTTTCTTCATCTCCCCACATTTTGTTATTTTTTAAAGGCTAGCCATAGTGGGAGTTTGGGCATATTTTCTGATATAATATACAAAATATAATGTTTTCAGGCCCAGTTCGGGCTTTCGGGTGCGGGCTTGGTACGAATAACCTAAGCCTGAGCCCGACCCGAACTTCAGGCTTAGGGCCGGTCCCGTCGGGCCGAGCTACCCATGCCCAGGTTTAGTAAGTAGTATTATGTATGCCACGTTGGTGAAAAACTGATGTAGCATAACAATTAATGAAGGTATAGTGTATAGTGGTATCATGATATGATACCGTATCATATCACGTAGAACTAGAAAATTAATGGCAAATAGGTTTTATACACATGTTTACATTGAGATTACAAAATAATAAATCGAATGAGACTATGATGCTATCATAAGATACTATGTACTACATAGGTAGTATCATACAATTGTATTATATGCATGATACTACTTTATATATGTATAATAATAATGTATGATACTCGCTGTTATGATCGAGAAAGTATCCGATGAAAACCGGTGAAAACCATGAAAAAAATCATCTTTAATTTTTTTTTGAAAATTTCAGAACAAAAAGTATTACGTTGAGAAGGTAGAATTCTATAGACATGCAAATTCGCAAGCTGAAACTCGAATTTGTTTAGAAGGTATGAAAATGACAAATTCGACAGCAAATGGTAGCAAAAGTTACTATTCATTGATGATCTACTATTTATTACTAAATTTGTCATTTTCATAGCTTGCAAAAAATATTCGAGTTTCAACTTGCAAATTTGTATGTCTATAGAACTCTACCTTCCCAACATAATACATTTCTTTGAGAATTTTTTATAACTTTTAAACATGATTTTTTCGTGGTTTTCACCAATTTTCACTGAAAGTAGTTTCCACCGGATATTCACCAGGTATGATCAGCCTAATAAAATTACAATGTTGCATTGATGTTCCTTTTATGACTTTGCATTTATGTTCCTTTTAGATGCTTTTATTGGCCTAAAAAAGAGGGATGGCCTTCTTCCCTTGTAAAAGTAGGGAAAGGGTCCCCACCCTGGGTGTACTAGTCTAGTAGCGTGAGCTGCAGCCGCAGCCACAGCCGCAGGAGTATTTTCCTCCCTCGTCTCATCTGAGCCGCCGTCTCCGCCTCCGCCTCCGGCTGCTGCTCGCCGGAGAATTCTAGAATCGTATATCCGTGCCCCGCAAACCGTCCGTACCATTGCTCGCAGCGCAGGTCCTCCCTGCTCTTCTACGGCTGCATTGCTTCTACGAAATGCGACGGCCTTCTTCCTAGCCTCCTAGCTAGGGTTTGCTCTGCTTCTCGCTCTCGCCGATGTTCTGGGAGATGGCCGCCGATTCCAGCATGGGCATGGGGATGGGCTTCCAGCAGGGGGCTTCCTCCATGTACCACCACCATAGCATGCTCTCCTTCGAGTCCAATCCCGATTCCGCTCCCGCCCCCGCCCCCGCCCCCGCCCCCGCCCCCGCTCCCACTCCCGCACCACCGTCCCCTGCCCCTACCGTCTTTCTCCCTCCTCCCAACACTCCCGTGCTCCAGGGGGCGCCACCACCCTACAAGTTCGTCACTGGCTCACCCTCCGATTGGACGGAATATGAGCTCGCCATATTCAAGGAGGGCCTCATCAGGTTCAAGTCCAACCCCCTCTTTGTCACTGTTTTACTACCATGGTGACCACTGCCTTACTTGTATTGATTGGGAAAGTAGGTATGCTCGTGAGCCCACCATTATGAAATACATCAAGATTGCTGCTATGCTGCCCACTAGGACTATCAGGGACGTCGCGTTAAGATGCCAGTGGGCTGCGGTAAGTTCTCCTTGCTTGTTACACATCAATTGGACCAGATGTAATTATCAATTTATTGCTAGCTGTAAAATGATCACAAACCAAGTAGTTACATACAAGCAGAGATAAGAGGTCCTTGCCTATTTTGTTGATACGCTATTGCCAATCCAGGGAAAGGAGAGCAGGAGGAGGAAGCCTGATGAATTCTATGCAGGGAAAAGGACAAGAGACTTGAAGGTACTCTTGTATTTCGTTAATGGGTTATAGAGATACTTATTGTGGTAGCTATTAACCTTGGACAGATCCTTAGTTTATGTCCATAATATTAGTAATTTTTTTCTTTTACTGATGTTCCCTGAACATCGTGCAGGAGAAAATGGTTGCGTCTACCTCACAAGCTAGTTTTCAAATGGCACCTCCGAATAATTTAGTACCCTTTTCAATGTCGATGCATTATCCAGGTCAAAATAGACTGGTTGCGAATGAAGGTTGGTCCCAAATATTTTCAATGTTGATGCATCATCCATGGGAAAGTGTTCCATTTTTGTTCCCTCGAATGTGCACAGTTTTTTGTATCTGATATCTTGAAAATCCTATGTGCGTGGAATTGGTTGAGGAGCAATTTCTTGAGATTGCCAGTTGTGGCAATCACATATAGATAATCCTTCCTTTTTTGTGGTCACATGGGAGTTCTATTCTTAGTCCCTTCTTTGATATTTTTTTGGCCATGAAACCATATGGGAGTCCCCCACAGTGTAATTTTGTTACTGGAAAACAGCAAGTACAAGATAGGTTGAGAGGATCAACCCATTACAAAAGGAAGGAACAAGCACAAACTAAAGAGAATCTAGCCAAGATCTAAGAGATTCTTATTTGTTTGTTTTCAAAGAATATAAGATGAGACTGAGACCTGTTTAAACAAAACTTGCCATCTCCTAAAACTAGGAGACCTCTGTTAAAAAATGAAATAATTTCTTTCCTTCCAAATGTTCCAGGCAGCTGAACAGAAATTTCCATAAAACATTGTCGGAAACACTTGTTCTTTGATAAGTATCTGAAACTTTGAGACCTTGCACCCAATTGACCTTAGCAAATCTCCAACATTTCTGTGCAAAAGGACACTCAAAAAATAGATGCTCTCTCTCACACAGGACACAATTAGTCAATTAGGCCCAGAATTCAAATGCCAATTTCTTCTAATCATCATGTCTCTGGTGTTTAATCTGTCAACCAGCATAAGTCATGCAAATACTTTCTGCTTAGGTAGGCATCTACATGACCAGAGTTTCCTGAATATTGGCTTACCTGTCACTCCCTAGAACATAAATAGAGGAAAACTGATGAGTTCCAAGAACTAAATATAGCCTGAGTTTATGTACCAGTATCTGTTAGTGTTGTACTACTAATTTGGGTGTAATGCTGCTTAGATATGATGACTATAAAACGCTGTTTTCCTTGTGCAATTATGTGGAGCTATTTCATATTTATTTTAATTCACCTAATAATTTTATCATGCTCATGTTCTCAAGCAGTTCCCGTTATTGATAATGCAACCCAGCATCTTCTGGAGGAAAATATCCAGTTACTCAGTCAGATCTCTTCAAATATTGAAACTTTCAAGGTTTGCATGATGAACTTTTGTCTCTTATCTCTGGGCATAAATGTATTGCTCCGCCATATTTTACTATAATTGGGCAGCGGGCGCTTTCTGCTAAGAACTAACCACCCACAGATGGAACATGTAAATGAAAATTTACATTTTCATGCAGCACAAATTAATTCAAAGCTACAAATGAAAGCTTGAGCTGTGCTAATCATGTCTGAAATTCCAAATTTCCTATAGTTGGGGGAGAACATGGATCTCTTTCTACGAATGAATAATAATATCAGAACGATTTCGCAAAGGTATGGCATCGTCATCTGTTGCATTTTGCTTGTGTTTCATTTATATGCTAGGTTAGTTGAGCACATAAACATAAGCCTAAGCGTTATATGTTAGTTTCTGTCATTTACTTTAATTCAGTCTGTTCAAGTCATATTTTGTATACGAATGTGTAGAATCTTGCATGGCAGCTGTCAGACCAAAGGAGCCATATATAGGAACCGAGTGAGCGATGGCATCACTTGTGTATGTTGATCTTTAGTTGAGCAAATTCCTATGATTTTTGTTTAGCCCTGACCCTGAGAGGAGACTTCCTCCCATAAATTCAGGCAGTGAGAGATGCAAGAATCAGCATGATTTGTATCGTTCATGCATTATGCTTGTATGCGCCTCTTTGAATTTTTCTCACTTAGATAAATTTGTGCTGTAGAATGAGTGAAACGCCTGGTGTCATGGGTCAGATGCGTCCCTTGCCAGAACCTGTAAATGAAGGCCGCCTAAATTCACTTCTTCAACTGGATAGAGTGGTAAGTTCACAACCTTGTGATTTGTGCCGTTTTTTGAGAATATTCATTAGCACTACGCTCTGCTTCTATGGCCCAGTGTTGAAATATTTTGTGTTCATTGGGATAATACGTTGTCGTTGCTGTGATCTTTGAAGGTTGCCTGTTATGGTGATATACTACATAACTCTCATATTAAGGAAGAAGCACGGAGTTGATTGAAGATAAACTGGTAGCCATGAGATATTAGCGTCCTGTAGCGAAACAGTGACACGAGCTTTTGCCTGATCTGTACAAATGCCACGAAGAAGACCTCCGGTGTAGAATTAGATGGTATACTGACCAAGACGGCATGGAATAAGTAATGATGCCTTTGAGGGATGTGTTGTTTGCTCCTTTTTTTTTGTTGCTCCGGGCTAATTGTTTCAGCGGTCGGCTATCTATCCTTGATTCTAGGGTCTAGGGAAAGTGAAGGGAATGTAAAACCGGTGGCGAGTGATATGAGATGAGGGGAGGGGTTTATTACTACTATCCTTTTGTTATTGTATTGGGAGCTGACTTGAGCCAGACGGCTGTAAATATAGTAGGGTGTGATTGCCGTATGAATGTCTATTGATGAATGATGCCGAAAAGAGAAGACATCAATTCACTGTTCTTGCTGTACAACAATAGCTAATTCTGAAGTTTGGCTGTATTGATTCTTCTTTTTTATTGACATGAAAGACTGGTATTCCATTAAGACAGCCATATCGCCGGTCGCCAAACAAGTTACAGAAAACGGGTAGCTCATAGTACACGGTCGCCTGGAGCTACACGGATACCCCATGCCGATAACCGGTAGACTGTCTGACGCTGCTCCCCATGATTGACTTTGTTGCGCTCGCTTCGCATGCGAGAGGCACGGGGTTCGATTCCCCGCACCTCCATTTTGCGGTCGACCTAGACCTAGCAGATGTACAGTCTAGCCATACCAAAAAATACCACAAGCAATCATGTTTTTTTTGGTGATTCAAAATTATAACTTGTACAATGCATTATCTCTTATTGCCATCCTACCAATTAATTAGAATTAACTATATTTTAGTAGTAAATTGTATTTTTAAGGGAAGACAAATGGTACAATGGTGAAATTAGCCTTCTCTTGTTTCATAAGAGACGATCTCTTAACTAAGGAAAGGCAACCTCCATTTTCTTCATTCTCTCTCCTCCAATTAGACAAATATCCTACATGTCAACGCTAAGAGAAGACTGATGTCACTCCATTGTACATGCCCTAAGAAACCTAGACGAAATGCTGCCTTTATCGACTAAAATGTGAAATAATTACATAACGCTGAGTTGGGATCCACATGCGTTTTACTCCCAAACCACCACGACCTATTGAGTGTTTGTCACGAAATGGTCTACCTATAAGTTGTCTATTATTATTTTTAAATCACAGTTACCCACCTAAAACTTTGAATCAACATATAGCCACCACCATTTCACTTAGTATATGATCTAAATACTACTAAAATTTGTCGAAATGCCAGTACTGCGATTTTAGCCCAAGTTATGTGCACTTTGAATGGCCACTTGGTATATGAATAATTATTTTTAGGATATATCTATACTCAGTCGACACAAAAGGTAAATTCTCTAGGTATGCAACTATGGTGAATTTACCTATATGACAAGCTAGCAACTAACAAGATACACGAAGTAAAGACGGTAAACAAGGATAGAGGTAACCGAAAGTGAAAGCACGCGGAGACAAGATGTATTCCCGAATTCCTCCTTTTTAGGGGAGTACGTCTCGTTGAAGAGGTGTGAGCTACCACAAAGGTCACAACTCAACAGCCACAAAGGCTTCACCTTCTTCTCCGATGAACCGCACCATAAAGGTTTGGTTCACCTTCCACTATCGGAAACCTTCAAGGCGAATTCCGGAGCCTTTACAACAACGATCCGGGGCACAACCCACAATAGGATTGGGGGCTCCCGAATAGCTAAGATCTGTCACAACGACAATCAAGTAAGTACACAAATGAGCTAGGTTTTCCAAATGGAAACCCTAGAAAAGGGTCCCTAAAGTGAATAAGGGGGAAATGAAAATCCGCTTGGTGAAGTTGTAGATCCGAGCCTTCTCCTTCAATCCTCCAAAGATCAACGAGTTTGGGTGGAGGGATTGGGAGATCTAGATGTTTCTTCAGCTTGCAATAATGGTGTCTTCAAGTTTGGGCGAGCTACTTGTCTCAAGGTAGGTGAAAGCCTATAAATATTCCTCTCAGAAATCTGGCTGTTGCAGACGAAATATGGCCGCAGCGGTAGTACCGGGCCTCAGCCGGTACTACCGACCGGCGCAGGATCAGACGTCGTCGAAGATGGTCAACGGGCCTCGCTCACCGCCCGCAGCAGTAGTGCCGGATGGAGCCACTCGGTAGTACCGCGCCACCCGGTAGTACCGGCCTACTACCTGGCCAGTACCGCTAAAAACTGAGCGATGCCAGTACTGAAATTAGCCGTATAGCGGTAGTACCGGGCCTACCGGCTTGGACAAGAAAACGCTCCTTTTCTTCCTTGACAAAAACCTGGGCATATACAAAGTATATAAAAATGTTCCTGCAACTATTTAACACCCAGATTAGTCAACTGATTGTGTTGTCGACAAACATCAAAACACTTAGGGAAATGAAATGCTCTTTCAATCTCCCCCTTTTTGGCATTTGACGACAACACAATTAGTAGCAACACAAGATTTGCAAAAGATAAGCGGGATCCCCTAGATGTGTGCATTATTTGAATGTTTGCCTTTGAATGCAAAACACACAACCATCCAAACGGGCGAGCACCCCCTATATTTTACAAGTCATGCAAGTTCACAAGATCAACATGAATAACAACTTGCACAAGACAATATAACTAGATAATAAGGAGTACTAGAATGGACATATTACAAACACATAGTCTTTACACGTCTTACACCGTGCAACAAAGAGAGTTCAAAGCAAATATCCAAATAAAGATGAAACACAAGCGTCAAAGATAAAATGAAGGGCAAGCTTGTGTTCCTCCCATGCAAATCCCACGAAACAACCTAATAGAACACATTCTCCCCTTTGTCGTCGAAACGCCAAAAAGGGAGAAGTGCGAGGCTACACGTCCCAAGGATCATCAAACTCCACCAAAGTCATGGTGGGTAGAGGAAGAAGACACCAAGAACCGAGCGCCACCAGGAGGAGCATCATCATCATCCTAGAAACCGTGCTTGGACACCCATTGATGCTTCGGGGTAATTTCTTCTTCAGAACCATCGGAGACGGGAATGTTCATAGACTTCATCATCAGTTTCTGACGGAGAGCTGCCTTCTTGTGAAACACATGGGCTTCATACAGACGGTCCTCTAGATCAAGCTTGAAGCAAAAGGCCCTTTTCATTTTGATTTGCAGTTTCTTGAACCAGGATGGTTCCTCAACAGGGGGGACACTCCCACTAGCTGTAGTATCTCCAGCAATCTCCTCAGTAGCAGCAGCAGCAGCCTCAGCAGCAGCAAGTTCAGCCGGAGGCTTTGGCAGATCATGGGACTTGATACGAAGCTGCTTTTGGCTTGAAGGTCTTGATAGGGCTGCCATCTTGCATGATGTCTTCCTTGAAGGCATGGAGCCACTTGTGATGGATGAGCTTCATAATGTAAGGCCCATAGATGGGGGCCCTCCTACCGATGACGGTGTTCCACATCTCATTGTACATAAAGTCCATGACATCCAACTTGTTGCCGGTACCTTGGTTGACCTTGGAAAGTTTGAGGAGGTCAAACATGAAGCCATGCACTTGATCAAAATTTCCCATGCGAGGAGCAATGGTCTCACGATAGATACGGTGTAATATCTCAAACTCACGGACAAGGTGCGCCGATTGGCCACAAGTACCATACTTCATAGTGATGGGCTTGAGAACTTCCTTGCCGCTAGAATAGTCGCCCTCATGGCAACGCCAACCACAATACTCAAGTTCTCCCTTGTCATCATATCCTAAGAGAGCTCCAAATTCTTTCATGGTGGCTGAAAACTTAGTGCCCTTGGTCATCCATATGAGAGTTCTTGCGTCATCGGTGTCGAAGTACACAGTTGCAAAGAATTGAATGATGTAGTACTCGATAAATGGTTGATGCACCTTCATGATATCCAAGAGTCCAAACTCTTCACACATTGCTAAAGTGTCATCAAAGTAGCCCTCGTGCTTCAGATCTCTCGCCCATGACATGTCAATTGTGTGTTGAGGAACAACCTTGTAGTTCTTGTGGAGATAAATTTCCTTGTAAATCCTTTCTTGATCATTGGTGAAGAAGTGAGGGTGATGGACTTGGGTAGACCTTTCAGTTGCATAGGGATTCTCTTCACGAAGCATTTGATAGTCGGTGTTTGTCAAAAGATGAAGAGCCTTGCGGACATAGGGCTGCCTTGGATTCTTAGCAGCAACAGTCTTGGGCTTAGAGCGAGTCCGGGCAGTGGACCTAGCAGGCATCACCTCTTCTTCTTCCTCAACATCTTCAAGATCCTCTTCCAAAGTTCTCCTCTTCTTACTACCACGACCACCACGACTACCTGTGAAATATAGCAAATAGGTAGGGAGGGAATGTAGATGAGTGCACAAGTTCATGGAAGAGAGAAATAAACTAGTCAACATATGTAATTTGGAGTTGATTCAATCAAATTTGTTCCATGCGGTAGTATCGGGATCAAGCCGGTAGTACCGGGTGACCCGAGTCAAAACGGAAATGGCCACAAAATTGAGTGATTCAACCACAAACTACATAAATAACCTAGCAAACGAGGCCCAAGAGATCATCCATCCAATTTTAACCGTGAACTACGGAGCTACCGGTGATTTCCTCAAGAATGCATCTAGGTTTCAAAAGAGAAACAAAGGGAGCAAGAAATGGGAAAATACCGGAGGCCATGGAGGAGATCGACGGGGGGAGGCCTCCCACAGAGCAGATCTGGCCGGAGAACAGCGGAGGCCGGCGACCTGGGCGGCGGCCGGCGAGGAGACCAAAGGGGGCGGCAGAGGTGGAGCGTGCGGGTGGGGAAGAAAAGGAATAGCCCCCAGCCCGCATGACGGTTGACTTATGCGAACACTGCCTCGCCCGGTAGTACCGGGGCGGACGGGCCGGTACTACCGGGTCTGAATTTTTCGAGCAAGTTTCAAAGCTTGCTTAAATTCAGAGCCCGGTACTGCCGGCTCTCACACCCGGAACTACTAGGGCCTCCTCTGAAAGCTCCAGAATATGAGTGGAAAGAATTGAACTTGTGCAAGAGAGAATAGGCTTAGGATTGAGAAGCTCAAACAGTATATGGTACTTCATACTCAAATTGCAAGAGGCAAACAACAACAAAATCCAAATTGAGCATGTTTTCCATGAGAACCAAAAGATAGACAAATAAAATCCAAATAACACGAACTCTTCACAAAGAAGAGGGTGGTGGCCTAGGCCACCATGTATGAGATAATGGCGTGACACCGCGAAGATGTATCTTGGGTTCACAACCAACACTCGTCATTTAAGCTCACAATTCATCGAACGAATATAGAGAGGCAAATGAGTTCTTAATATTGGCATAATGGGGGAGGGAGGGATGGTCCAATGTGTTAGGGCCGCACTCCCCCTATGTTCATGCCTACACCTAAACCAAATAGATAGTCAAGAAATAGGTGTGTATGTAAGATACACTAGTACAGAACGACACATCCGATACCCCTCTATAGCAACGGCAGGAGTTAGGCGACGGAGAATCGCGACATCCCCCGCGTGCCCGCACTGGGCCATAAAGCAGGCCCACAACAAAGGCAACGGGTGAATAGTGGAATATATGTTGGCAACGGAGGTTAGTTTACCTCCGTTACCGATGTGTGCTCATTGCACACGGACAATTTCATAATCTCCGTTGCCATTAGAAGCAGCCCGACAGCCCGCGGCCTATAAGAACCTACTATGCCCTTCACTCTCACTCTCAATGTCTCACTTCCAACCCTAGCCGCCGCACAGTCTACTCTCTCTCCACTCTCTCGCATGGCTTCCACCGTCAGCGCTGGTAGATCCGGCCATCGCGGCCGCGGTCATGGCAGCCCCACCCTCCGGGCCTTCAGGCAGCAGCAGCGTCAGCTGGTGTTGTGGGACGAGCTTGCGGAACAGGCCGCCGCCGCTCCGGCCCCTGCGGGCCGGTCCCGCACCCTTGGCGCTTGTCCGCAGGAAGAGCACGGCGAAGGCTCCGGCCGCACCCGCTCATTTGGCCGCCATTGCAACTACCGCGAGATCCGCCAGGCGATGTACCCCGGCCGCCGTCCTTGCTTTCTGAACCATCCGTCTTCCTCCTCCTCGTCCTCGTCCTCCGACGACAAGGAAGAGGAAGAGGAAGAGGAAGAGGAGGAGGATCATGATCTGGAGATCGCTTGCCAACTCTCCCGCGCCGATTTCGAGCGCGATGACGCCAAGCGTTGTCAGGGCGAGGCCGATCTGGAGGCGGCGGTCCTCCTCTCCGAGGTCTCGACCCAGGTCGAACGCGCCGAGGAGGCGGTCTACCAGTCTGACCTCCGGGCCGCCATAGCCCTCTCTTTGGTCCACGGCGAGGGCAAAGCGCCGCCAGGGGAGGCCAGCGCTAGCTCCGTCGCCGGCGGTGACGCTAAGCGAGCCCGCCTCGCCTAATGTAAGACCCCAATTCAGTAGGATAGTTTTTTTTTGCACTTCTTTTTGCTCGTTTCAGATGATTAGCTCTGTTCTTATTAGGCATTGTGGTAAGTAGCTAATTGTTTAGCAATAGATTTGCTCTGTTTTTAGTAGGCATTGTTTACACATAGATTTTTAGCTGTTTTCTAGTTGTAAGTAGCTAATTGTTTATCCATAGATTTGCTCTGTTTATAGTAGGCATTGTTTACACATAGATTTTAGCTATTTTCTAGTTGTAAGTAGCTAATTGTTTATCCATAGATTTGCTCTGTTTATAGTAGGCATTGTTTACACATAGATTTTAGATGTTTTCTAGTTGTAAGTAGCTAATTGTTTATCCATAGATTTGCTCTGTTTATAGTAGGCATTGTTTACACATAGATTTTAGCTGTTTTCTAGTTGTAAGTAGCTAATTGTTTATCCATAGATTTGCTCTGTTTATAGTAGGCATTGTTTACACATAGATTTTAGCTGTTTTCTAGTTGTAAGTAGCTAATTGTTTATCCATAGATTTGCTCTGTTTTTAGTAGGCATTGTTTACACATAGATTTTAGCTGTTTTCTAGTTGTAAGTAGCTAATTGTTTATCCATAGATTTGCTCTGTTTATAGTAGGCATTGTTTACACATATATTTTAGCTGTTTTCTAGTTGTAAGTAGCTAATTGTTTATGCATAGATTTGCTCTGTTTTTAGTAGGCATTGTTTACACATAGATTTTAGCTGTTTTCTAGTTGTAAGTAGCTAATTGTTTATCCATAGATTTGCATTTTAGCTGTTTTCTAGTTGTAAGTAGCTAATTGTTTATCCATAGATTTGCTCTGTTTTTAGTAGGCATTGTTTACACATAGATTTTAGCTTTGTTTCTGTTATGCCGATGATTAAAATTAGGTGACACCGTGTGATCCGGGGGTGGCGCTAGTGATCCTTGTGATATGCACAAATACACATCGATCTTGTGCATCCTACTTGGCTCGCTTGCTCCATCCCTGAAATTTGTGTGTCCAATCTACCTATATATGAGGCATTGTTTAGGCTGTGCTCTAGTTGTAATTAGTTCTATATTTTCTGTAATACCGATGATTAAAATAAGGTGACACGGTGTGATTCGAGGGTGGCGCTAGTGATCCTTGTGGTATGCACAAATACCGATCTTGTGCATCCTACTTGGCTCACTAGCTCCATCCCTGGAATTTGTGTGTCCAATCTACCTATATATGAGGCATTGTTTAGGCTATGTTCTAGTTGTAATTAGTTCTATATTTTCTGTAATGCCGATGAAGAAGCATCTGTCTTGTGTATAGAGATGAAGGAGCTTACATTTTGATTTTTTTCATCTCCTTTAGGGCGAGGAGGAAACCTGGAGACTATGCGGCGGCCGTGAAGACGTAGGAGCGGGGCTCCGTCCACACGGTCCACTGAAGCCGGCGCCTCCAGGAGCAAGACTTTTGTGCAGTACTAAATAGGTAGAAGAAGACCACGCAATGAAGCTGGGCGAAGAGGAAGGTGAAGAACCGGCGGCCGTCAAGCAGGAACCACAGGGCTCTATCGACGGCGCAGCAGGCGTCACCGCCTTTTTTTGTTTCCTTTAGCCCTCATTACAAACGGTCAAAAACTAATCTCCGTATCTGATGTAAAGACTAAAGGCAACGATTATATATTATGCCCGTTGCTAAACTTATTGCAAACGATCAAAATCTCCGTTGCCATTGTGAGGCTTCACATCAGTGATAGAGCCGGGGACATGGACCCTTTCTCCGTTGCCGATGGGTTTTTTGGCCCGTTTCCAAGGTGTCGTTCTGTACTAGTGATAGTCAAGCCACGCTCCTTGAATCCACGATATTTAGCTCATGCCTCAAAAAAGTGAATCTTGCTTCATTAAGTGGCTTCGTGAACATATCGGCAAGTTGGTTCTTGGTTGGAATATAGCCAAGCTCAATGTCACCCCGGGTAATGTGATCACGAATAAAGTGATAACGAATCTCAATATGCTTCGTTCTTGAGTGTTCCACCGGGTTGTGACCAATCTTGATAGCACTTTCATTGTCACATAAAAGAGGCACTTTGTCACAATGGACACCGTATTCCTTTAAAGTTTGCCTCATCCATAGCAATTGAGTGCAAGCACTAGCGGCTGCCACATACTCGGCTTCGGTGGTGGAGAGAGATATACAATTTTGCTTCTTAGAAGACCAACTCACCAAGGACCTACCAAGGAATTGGCATGCCCCGGAAGTTGATTTCCTATCATCCTTACAACCAGCCCAATCCGAATCCGTGTACCCGGCAAGAGAGAAATTGGAGTCCTTAGGATACCACAAACCAAACCTTGGGGTATGAACCAAATATCGAAGGATTCTATTGACCGCTTGCAAGTGGCTTTCTTTAGGAGCGCTTGATACCTTGCACACACCCCTACACTCAACACAATATCGGGTCTAGATGCACAAAGATAAAGCAAAGAACCAATCATAGAGCGATAAAGTTTTTGATCAACATCGATACCCTTTGGATTAAGTTCAAGATGACATTTGGTGTCCATAGGAAACCCTTCTCTTTAGCATCTTGCATATTGAACCTCTTGAGCATGTCTTGGGTGTATTTGGCTTGAGAAATGAAAGTCCCTTCACTCAATTGCTTGATCTCAAAACCAAGGAAGAACTTCAACTCTCCCATCATGGACATCTCAAACCTATCGGTCATAAGCTTTGAAAATTCATCATTAAAAGCTTTGTTAGATGAGCCAAAGATAATATCATCCACATAAAGTTGGCATATGAAAAGCTCCCCTTTAACCCTCTTGGTAAAGAGGGTGGGATCGATTTGCCCCACTTCAAATCCACGGTCTAGCAATAGCTCTCTTAGGTGCTCATACCAAGCACGAGGTGCTTGTTTGAGACCATAGAGCGCCTTATCAAGCTTGTAGACATGGTTAGGGAATTTGGGTCCTCGAAACCCGGTGGTTGCTTAACATATACCAACTCCTTTAAAGGACCATTAAGAAAGCACTTTTCACATCCATTTGTTGCAATTTAAAGTTATGATGTGATGCATATGCAAGAAGGATACGGATGGACTCAAGGCGAGCCACGGGTGCATAAGTCTCTCCAAAATCAATGCCTTCAACTTGAGAGTACCCTTGTGCAACCAATCTTGCCTTGTTCCTCACAACCATTCCATGCTCATCTTGCTTGTTCTTGAAATCCACTTAGTGCCTATAACATTGCGGCAATCTTTGGCTTCTCAACTAAATTCCACACTTTGTTGCGCTTGAAGTTTTTAGTCTTCATGCATAGCTTCCAACCAATCCGGATCTTCAAGAGCTTCAAACACTTTCTTTGGTTACCATGGAGATATGTGCTTGATGTTCACTAAAGCTTGCCAATTGCCCTTGTGGTCACCTTGCTCTTCAAATCACCAAGATCTTCTAGCTTATGGTCCTAATTCCAAGTCCTTGCAACTCTTGCTTTACGACGGGCTTCGATATCTCTATTGCATCTTGGAGGTATCTCTTGATCATCTTGATCATTTGAGTCCCCGTCTTGACCGGAATGTTGACCTTGATCATCTTGATGCACATCTTCAACAATGGAAGGAGAGGGTTGATCTTGGTCATGACCTTGGCTAGCATCAACAATAGGAGAACTTGGTTCTTGCATAGCAACTTGGTCAACATGAGGAGGGTCTTGAACTTGTTCTTGGGTGGTGCATCATTTGCTTCCATGATAGGCGCCGTTTCAACTTGTGATGAAGAGTCCACTTGAATGGAGCTTGGACTTGCTTGAGGAGACTCAATGAATCTCAATGGGGCGATGGAAACCAATGCCCATTCTTCTTATTGCATCTTGAGGCTCCTCATTATCTACATCACAAACATGAAATTGCGCCACTTGGGAGCCGTCATTCTCATCGAACCTCACATCACAAGATTCTATGACTTTCCCAACGGTTTTGTCATAGACTCTATAGGTGTGAGATTCGGCACCGTACCCAACAAAAACACCCTCTAAAGCTTTAGATTCAAATTTAGACAAACGAACACCTTTGATCTTATAGAAACACTTACAACCAAATACTCGGTAGTAGGAGACATTGGGCTTGTTGCCGGTGAGCATCTCATAAGGTGTAAACTTCTTGCCAACGCGAAAGAATAGCCGGTTTGATGAATGACACGCCGTGGAGATAGCTCGGCCCATAAGAAAGTGGAGACTTAAACTCCGCCAACATAGACCTTGCCATATCCATGAGAGTCCGGTTCTTCCTTTCGGCTACACCATTTTGTTGAGGGGTATATGCAGCGGAATATTGATGACGAATCCCCTCTTCACTAAGAAACTCATTTAGGTGTAGTTCTTGAACTCGGAGCCATTGTCACTCCTAATGACCAATATAGGGACATTGTGTTGGCGTTGAACTTCATTGGAAAAGTCGATGACGGCTTGTTGGGTCTCATCCTTCGTCTTGAAGAAATAAACCCAAGTAAATCTTGAATAGTCATCAACAATCACCAAACAATATTTCTTCCCACCAAGACTTGGTTGAGGCACGGCACCAAAGAGATCAACATGAAGAAGTTCCAATATCCTCTTTGATGAAATGATGGTCTTGCTTGGATGGGGAGAATCATGCATCTTTCCTTCAACACAAGCCCTACAAAGACGATCTCTAGAAAAAGAAACATTGTCTTTTAGTCCAAGAATGTGGCCACCCTTGTGAAGACTTTGCAAAGTTCTCATGTTGACATGGGACAAGCGGCGATGCCACAACCATCCCACGTCGGCCTTTCCGAATAGGCATATTGCTTGAGTGTTGGTTGACCCCGAAAAGTCCACCACAAACAACTCATTTTCAACATACCCAACGAACATGACCTTTAGAGTCTTGCTCCTCAAGAGTACCACCATATCAATAGTAAAATGGACATCAAAATTCATCTTATTAAGTGCACGAACGGACATAAGATTGTAACCGAGGACTCGACAAGCATGACATTTACAAGGGTGATATCCTTTGCAACTACCACCTTGCCGAGACCCTTTACCTCCGCTTTTGATTTATCACCATAGAGACGGTTGAGTGATTTATATTTGGTCCCAACTCCGTCATGATCTCCTTGCTTCCGGTCATATGACTAGTGCATCCACTATCAACCACCCATTTAGACCCACCGGAAGCATAGTCCTACAAGAAATCATTGCTTGGTTTTAGGTACCCATTTCTCAATGGGTCCTCTTTTGTTAGCAACAAGGGTCTTAGGAACCCAAATAGAATAAGCAATGTAACCATCATAAGGACCAACATATTTTGCATAAACATCCCCATAATAATCAACATAAAGAATGTAGTTGGGATTGTTATGCCCCGCAAAGTCACTACGAGTGGTCTTGCCCCTAGTGGCATTACCACCCGCAATGGAAGTCTTGGCTTGTGCGGGCTTGGCATTGTTCTCCTTGTTGTTGCTCTTCTTTCTTTGCCTTGGCTACATAACCAAGACCCTCCTTCCCTTTGTGTGGCTTTTGCTCAAAACATGAGCAACAACCTTTTCTTTACCTTTGGGAATAGAGGTCTTGGCACTAGTGGCCTTGGCAAGCTCCACCTTCAACCTAGCATTTTCCTCAATAACATTTGCATGATCACAAGAGGGAGTAGAGGTACTAGGTGAGTTAGATTTAGAAAGTTGAGTTTGAAGTTGCTCATGAGACTTGACAGGTGGAGTGTACTTTCCAAGGCCTTGTGAGCCTTGTCAAGCTTCTCCATATCCTCAAGAAGTCTAGCATTAGCAACCACAAATTCGACTTTCTCCTTTTTAATCACTTTATATTTAGCAAAGACATGGTCTCTATCCTTAATGATTTTAGCAATTATTTCATCATTTTTATCATCAAGGGACTCAAGTCTTTCCTCAAGAGAAGTTCTATATTCACTTTCTTCTTCTAGAAGCATTCAAGGATTCTATGGAAGCATTCAAGGATGCTATGGTGAGAGAGTCCTCTCTCTCAATTTTTCCCTTGTCTCAAGGAGTTCTTCGGCCGCACCAAGTTGTCTCATGAGAGACTCAACATGTTTCTTAGCATCACCTTGCAAGTTCACAAAAGTATCGAAAGAAACAAGTTCTTTCTTAATCACAAGACTAGCTTTATCATCATTTCATGCATGGACTTGGGTGTAGAAGATGATACCTCGGTAACATGAGCCATGAGGCAACGAGCGTTGTTGATGGAGAGATTTTCATTGGGGGATTCAAAGAGAGAAGATGATGAAGTTGAGACAATAGCCAATGCGGCCACCTCGTTAGTGGGTTCATCTTCTCCTTCGGAATCTTCAGAAGGATACTCTTCTTGAGCCACCAACACAATTCTCGGTGCCTTCTTGAAGAATGGCTTCCTCTTGACAAAAGGCTTCTTTTGAATCAACTTTGAGTGATCCTTTGGGACAAGCTTTCCACCATGTTGTTCTCGGTTCTCATACGGACAATCTTTGATGAAGTGATGCTTGTCATGACAATTGTAGCAAGTCTTCGTCCTTATAGCAAACTCCTTCTTCCCACTTGGATTGTTCTTTAGATCAACTTGAGCCTTTGCCTTGGCCGGGTCACGCCAAAAAGCTCTTGTGGCAAGAGCCACGTGATCATGGTAGCTTTTCAAGATCATCGGGGAGAATGTTGCTTGGGCATGCTTCAATTTCCACACTATCATCAAGACTCACCACCTTGGCCTTCAAAGCAAGTGAGGGACCTTGTTTCATTCCCATGGCCCTAGCACGGTTGTCTAGAGCATTCTTGGTGGCAACCTTGGAGGCTTGCCTTCTTGCATAACTTCATTAGATGACATAAGAAGATAGTTGTGTCTTCCTTGTATGGCCTTCAATTCAATGGGCTCGAAGGGCATGAGAGCATTCACATACTTCCTCTTGATCCAAGCATCATCCACATAGGTTGCCCCACATTATAAAAGGCTTTGGCAAGAATCTTGAGTCTTCCATACATCTCCTCATGAGTTTCATTATCAAGCATGTAGAAACCTTCGGCCTCATTGCTCAAGGCATCAAATCTATTCCTCTTCATGCTTTCATTTCCAAGAATACCACCTCAAGGCAATCCCAAGCTTCTTTGGCGGTGGAGACATGTTGAATGTGATGCATACCATTTTCTCCAACGGCAAGTTCAAGCATGTGAAGAGCGGAGGCATTGAGTTGAGCATCAACCACCTCTCTTCTTGTCAAGTTGTTTGGATCCACGCCTTGAATCCCACTCGTATGATCCTCCAGAGCTCGATAGAGGCACTGTTGACATGAGATTTCATTGAGTGTTGCCAACTAGTAAAAGCCAATGCATTAAGCTTAGGTGGAGGACCTAAGGTATTTATGCGAGGATGAGGGATAAGTGGGTCGGGAGAGTAGACACCACGAGGAGAGACCTCATGGTACTCGGGCTTCCCACTTTCCGGCTTGGTTGTGGATGGAGAGGAGTTCGTAAGGTCGGAGTTTTCAACCCCTTTCTTTTTCTCTTTTTCCTCCTCGTATCACCGTCATTGGAGTTAGCGGAGTCCTCTAGTGGGATGGTCTCCGTAGGAATCTTGCCACTTGCGAGTTGCTTGAGCAAGTCACGCGTCTCAGCAAATTGGGTATCCATGGACGATTTCAAAGATGTCTCCATCAATTTGAGATCGGCCATGGATGCCGGAGTGGCTTGGTCATCCACGGATCACCCTCACCGGTCATACTTCTCTTAGGCGGTTAAGCCCGACAAGAGAACCTTGCTCTGATACCAATTGAAAGGATCGTATGACACCTAGAGGGGGGGGGGGTTGAATAGGTGCTATTTCAATTTTAGTACTTTTTCAAATTAGGCTTGACACAAAAGATAAATTCTCTAGATATGGAACTATGGTGAATTTACCTATATGACAAGCTAGCAACTAACAAGATACACGAAGTAAAGACGGTAAACAAGGATAGAGGTAACCGAAGGTGAAAGCACGCGGAGACAAGATGTATTCCTGAGTTCCTCCTTTTTAGGGGAGTACGTCTCGTTGGAGAGGTGTGAGCTACCACAAAGGTCACAACTCAACAGCCACAAAGGCTTCACCTTCTTCTCCGATGAACCGCACCACAAAGGTTTGGTTCACCTTCCACTATCGGAAACCTTTAAGGCGGATTCCGGAGCCTTTACAACAACGATCCGGGGCACAACCCACAATAGGATTGGGGGCTCCCGAATAGCTAAGATCTATCACAAAGACAATCAAGTAAGTACACAAATGAGCTATGTTTTCCAAATGGAAACCCTAGCAAAGGGTCCCTCAAGTGAATGAGGGGGAAATGAAAATCCGCTTGGTGAAGTTGTAGATCCGAGCCTTCTCCTTCAATCCTCCAAAGATCAACGAGTTTGGGTGGAGGGTTTGGGAGATCTAGATGTTTCTTGAGCTTGCAATAATGGTGTCTTCAAGTTTGGGCGAGCTACTTGTCTCAAGGTAGGTGAAAGCCTATAAATATTTCTCTCAGAAATCTAGCCGTTGCGGACGAAATATGGCCGCAGCGGTAGTACCGGGCCTCAGCCGGTACTACCGACCGGCGCAGGGCCAGACATCGTCGAAGATGGTCAACGGGCCTCGCTCACCGCCCGCAGCGGTAGTGCCGGATGGAGCCACTCGGTAGTACCGCGCCACCCGGTAGTACCGGCCTACTACCGGGCCAGTACCGCTAAAAACTGAGCGATGCCAGTACTGAAATTATCCGTATAGCGGTAGTGCCGGGCCTAAACCGGCTGGGACAAGAAAAGGCTCCTTTTCTTCCTTGACAAAAACCTGGGCATATACAAATTATATAAAAATGTTCCTGCAACTATTTAACACCCAGATTAGTCAACTGATTGTGTTGTCGACAAACATCAAAACACTTAGGGAAATGAAATGCTCTTTCAATATGCTCAACCAAATCATTTTGAAGTTGAATATGTAAAGCCCAATCACGAATGAAGTGTAAAGGTAGGCTTCAAACTCGGCGGGTGCATGCTCGGGCTTAATAATAAGCCTTGGAAGTGCCACCTACAACCGGCGAGTTCAATCTTTCGTGGCCAGGGGCGGAAGCTGGCACTCCGGTTCAAAAATGGAAGAACATTCGAGACTCTTGGTCATCTCGAGGCCGATGCATGACTATTTCCTTTTCGCCGATCGAGCTCGCCCGGTACCAGCAATAGGCTTCACCAACACAATGACATTAGTGACTCGTCCTACAACTGGACGCAGTGGCGGAAAACGGAGGTGACGACTGGTGGTGGGAGAGATGAGTCACGCAGGGAGAGAGAACGAGAGAGACGTGTGGATGGGTAATGGACGGGCCATAAACAGAAAAAGAGCGGAAGCGGACAATGCCTGTTTGTGGGAACCTATTGTGGAATGAATTTTGAGTCCTTAGACACTGAGAGAGACAAAGAGAGACAAACAGGGGAAATGGGGTGGCCCGTTGGAGTTCTCCTAAGATACGGGTTTCATGCTAGCCTGACGTAAAAATAATGGCAATTGTTTTTAGAGTTTATAAATCTAGCGAATCTTATACCGATGTCAACACTGTCAACCGAAATTAATAAATTAGAGTTTCTTCAGAAAAGGAAATTAAGAAATTGTACGGGCATTTATAATTAGCAAAACCGTTAATTTTGCTAATTCTCAGTCGAATAAGAATTAAGTTAGAGCTCACTCAGCTCTAGAACCGTTATTGCATCTCATGATTCATGTGTTGCAACGGAAATTTTTCCGGTTGTAGATGTGTTTGCACATGAGTTGCAACTGAGATTTTCCTACTCGCGGATGGATTGCACATGAGTTGAACTGATTTTTTCCAAAACATATGTTATACATATGTTACAACTGAGATTTTTCCAATTACAGATGAGTTGCACACGCAACTTAAATTAGGTAATGTCATCTGAGTATGAATTAACTTAATTCTCACTTGACTAACCCTATTAGCTCCCTTTATTTATTATGTACTAGTCGTACAAGAATTAAAAATTACGCGAAATTGTAAACAACGTTTTTTCAGTGTTTTGTTATCCTGATTCGACGAGACCCTCGGATAATCTAGAATTAAGTGCGATACAAGAGAAGTAGCAAGTCAATTAAGAGAAAACTAGTGCTGGTGTCGGCCGTGAAGCAAGAGAGAGATGCAAGCTTGAAGGTGTCTCCTTTAGAGAAGAGAGAGAACCAGACAAGGACGAACAGAAGCTTCCCGAAGGAAGGGATGGCCGCCGCCCCTCGCTGGAGACGGCGCTCTCCTCCGCGGCGGCGGCGGACGGGTCGGACGACGAAGATGGGGACCAGTGCCGCATCTGCCGCTTCCCCGCCGAGGCGGATCGCCCCCTTCGCCGCCCCTGCGCCTGCAGCGGCAGCATCAGGTTCGTCCACGACGACTGCCTCCTCCGATGGCTCGCCACCAGCCGCCAGTCCCGGTGCGAGGTATCCCTCTACTCCTTTCCTTCGCCTTACCCTCTCTCGCCG
Source organism: Poa pratensis (assembly GCA_947311845.1). Taxonomy (NCBI): domain Eukaryota; kingdom Viridiplantae; phylum Streptophyta; class Magnoliopsida; order Poales; family Poaceae; genus Poa; species Poa pratensis. The sequence goes on along the minus strand of CAMZMU010000086.1, from coordinate 31,596,589 downwards.
TCGATCATAGCCGCCATGGATGACCCTTGTTCGCTAATTTCGGATTCATGCTGTTGCTGCGACTTCGCTTGACTTGGCGCTGTGTTCGCTCGCTCGACCAGGTGTGCGGCCGCGAGATCACCATCAGCCCTCTCTACGCTCCGAACGCTCCTGCAAGGCTGCCCGTCTCCGAATTCATGCTCGGCTTGGGCAACAAGGTCATGGGTTGGGCCTTCCTGCTGCTCTCCCTCGTGTTCGCCATCTTCGTCTGGGAATTCGTCATGCCCATCACCACCCTCTGGACATGGCGCCTCGCTCTCTCCAGGAGCTTCGCGCAAGTGCGCAACCTGCTCTCCATCCGCCTCTCCGCCAGCTCCATCTTCGCGGATGGCATCTACAGGTTCAGGTTGCCGTCCGTGGACACCATTGTTGCCTGCGTTTCTGTCAGAAGGGCCTTCGTCAGGGACCTTGGCCATTTTAGGCAGCGTAACGGGCTTGTCAGGATTGCTGCTGATGCTGTTGCTCCATTGGCCCTCTGGATTGCTCGCATAGAGACTCAACTTCAGAACAGGTTTGGGGGATTGGATAGCCTGCAAGTCCTTGCGCTGCATACCGTTGAAGCTTCCTTGACGGTATGATTCTTGCTTCCATCTCCCCCTACCCTGACTGTATACTACTGTTTCTTGTCAGTCTGGACCTTGGATTCATGCAAATTACAATGGTAGGACATGTAGGTGTAGGATTATTTGGCTATTTTTATTAGTTCGCCACCACGAGTGGCAAAGCTTGTCCTTCTTGGTGCTGTAATCGTTGCAGGATTTTATTTACCTTGTTCGACTAGTTCCACCATGGCTTTGTCTACACTAGCTTAGTTATGTCTTATGTGCATGCTTTTGAACTATGGATGCTTCAGATTTCTTGTGCTATCCTTTTTGTACTTGTTTCGAGAAAATTCTAACTATATGCTTTTCTCATCAGGTGGTAATACTTGACATAGCCATTGCTTGTATTTTTGGTTTTGTCCCTTTCTCATTGGGAAGGATAACCCTATGGTGCATATCGTGTTTCAACTTTGGAAATATGGACTCATACACTTCAACTGGTTATATCCTTTTTATTGGATATAAATTTATCTTTTCACTGGGTGTTGCTTTTACTGGGATGCATACTTTCCGTCAATACTCGAGGGGCGAGCCCCTTCTGATTGCAATTTTCTTCAAGGTTTTGGCCGCTGGGATATTCTTTTTGTTGAGCCCCTTGAGTAGGCTGCCTGGTATACATGTTATGGTCTGTAAGACATTCTCTCAGTGCCAGAAGTTCTTCAGAGGGACCGCAAATTTGATTGTAAATTTGATCACTGCTACCAATATGTCTCTTAATTTCATAAACATGGTTATAACATTCCCCTTGCTCTTTGGATGGTCTCTTGATATCTGCACTTCAAAAATGTTTGATGCAACAATATATCAAAGGTTCCAAGCTTTAGGGGATTCATCGTTTTCTTCTATTGCTCTTCATTGGCTTATTGGATGCATCTTTTTGATGCTACGCTCCATGCTTTCCAGCCTTCTCCGTCCGGTAATCTTACTGTATTTGTGGTCTTATCATTTCATAGTGATACAGTATATGACTTAGGGGTATAATGAGAGATTTTTTTTGGTTTGATTGAATAGATACTGAGGACAGGAGTTAATATTCCATTTGTCCAACTTGATGAAGAGCAAAATAAGAAACTATGCATGCGTGAACCATTCTTAAAAAATTTCTTGAGGAAGCTCCCTGATCTTTTTGTTGGCATTATCTATATTGGTATGGTCATTTTTGTTCCTATTCAGATTGCTGGTCAGTTGGCACCTAAGCTGTTCCCATTAGATATCACGTAAGTATTGTATTTTTGTTCTTCATTTGATGTATCTACCAGTCTTTGCGACTAAACACATTTATTTTAATATTGTGAACTGTAGCTACTTCGATGCTCCTACTAAGGCCACATCATTTTGGCAAGCTCCACGAAACTATGCAGAGTTACTTTCTGGTGTTGTTCTTCTGAGATTTCTCATTTGCAATACACTCAAATACCTCAAGCCTGGAACACTAGTGGAGAAGATATCGCGAAACTGGTTTGCCAACACTGGACAAGCTCTTGATCTGGTAGATTTGCTGATTGTCCAGCCTGATGGAGCCCATGGACATGAGGTTGGGAATAGTGTCACATCAAATGATCAGTATGGTAGCACTTCTGAAGCCAAGGCTAAAAGGTAAACCCCATACTTTGTTAATTCGGTGTACTGTACAGTCTGCAACTTTTTTAGCCTGACTGCAGCTCCTCCCATTCTCTAATATGACCTACTTTTATTTCCTTGTAATTTCATTTCTCACTATATATTTAAGGTACATGCATGGCAGTAGTTTTGGCGTGTCTTCTCTTTGCCAAAATGTATTTTCTCATAGGGTGTAATATTCAAGTGAGATCCATATATGGTTTATAATCTGACATTCCTTCCAAATGGGCACTATGGAGTTCTTTTTTGGGGCCCTAGGTCACCTGTTTTGACCTTTTTTCGTCTCCCCTTGTTATGTAAAGATTTTCTGTTTTATTTAATAGAAAATACACCGTAGGGGTTTCCCTTACAGCAGTCCGGTAAAAAAAAGGCACTATGGATCATATGACATTGGCTCTTCAAGAAACATATATACTTATTATTGGTGCATCTTCTTCACAACGATTTTATTCTCATAAGAAACCATTTTTTTCTGTGGTTTATTCCCCTAATCTCGTGTCTGTTTGCTGTACGTGCCTGGTCATTATCTTTTACCATTCAACTAATTAAAGTCTTGCGAATCCAGACATGTTAGCCGCACAGTTTTTTGAGCAGTTATTTACCCTTCTTATACATTGTAACAGGAGATTTGTTGCAGTTCGAGTGATGTTACTTGTAGTGCTAGCATGGTTGACTGTTGTGGTATTCAACTGTGCTGTGCTTATTTTCCCAGTTTCAGTTGGGCGTGCATTGTTGTATGCCATCCCTCGGCTACCAGTAGCAGGTGGATTGAAGTGCAATGGTAATAATTTCTTATAAATGATCCTGAAATTCCTCTGTAAAGGACGAAAATAGTTTTTTATTGCGTTTCTCCTTACTTGGGAATTATTTCTCTTAGATCTGTTTGCTTTCGCTGTTGGATTTTGCACCATATCAACTATTATTGCTGCCTCTAGAGATTCATTTGTCTACATGACTTCTGGGAGAACACGCCATCTAGCTTCTGTTATCTGCAAGTGGGCTGTAACTGCTTTGAAGAGCTGTCCGCTTTTGTTCATATGGGTGAGCAATTTAATTGAAGTGGTTTCATTTTTATTTTTCATTTTAAGTTACAGTTCAGTAACCTTTTTTGTTACCGGGGTCGACCCCAAAGCCATAATGTCGCTGTCTGCTGTCAGGTTGTTATCCTTCCCATTCTGATTGGAGTGCTGGTTGATTTTCTCCTGATATCACCCTTCAAGTTCCTGGTAGATTTTCTAGTGATATCACCCTTTGTGCCCGCTGATGACATTCCAGTTCTAGACTTTTTCAGCATTTGGTTCCTGGGGCTGCTATTGCTCAAAATCTGGACTATGTTGGTGAGATGCAACTTTTCTTGTCGCTTTGCGTACCTCTCAACTTACATTACACTTGACAACTATCAACATCTGCCCTATAATGGCTGAGTTCCTAACGTGACTTATCTTGCAACTGGCACACGTTTAAGGTAGTTTGAAGGTAAATGCCAGATTATTCTAATTAGTTCTTTTTTTCTGTTGAAGGCTGATGGGACATGGGACGCACCTTTCTTGAGGGCAAGGTGGGTGTCGCAAGATGTACTGGTACCTATCACCATTAAACTAGTGACTGTTGTGGGTGTTCCTTATGTGCTTTCGAAGGGCTTCTTCCCAAGACTTGGCTGCTCTGATGCGGTGAACTCAGCGGTGTACCATTTTGCATGGTTGGGCAGCCTCGCGGTGTGTGCGCTCTGCTACCTTGCCAAGGCGTTCTACAGGGTCCTGGTGAAACTCCATGATTCTATTAGGGATGAGCGTTATGTTATCGGGCAGAGGTTACAGGACTACACTGACAACAGCTGAAGGCTCTTTTCCTCACAAGTCAAATCGCAGTAGTTAGTTTAAACGTGATGGCAATTAGCACGCAGAGTGAAGAAGGACCGTGTTACTGCAGAGAGGATACAAATGAGGTGTTGAGATAGATAACTTGTAAATATGGATGCAGTTCTCCTTCCACGTGATGTGGTCTTTCAGGCTGATCTGGGCACGTTGCTGAATCTCGATGTTCTGATAGTCCATGTGGGCTACATTTTGCACATCTTACAGTTTTTGCGTCATCGTGACACGCGTGTCAAGCTTTCAAGTTTCAAGTCGATTTGGTATTTCGGCTAATGTAGTTCTTTTGTTCATTTTCGTGGGTTTAACTGGATTTGGTGTTTTTGTTGTCGCCATCACCTGCTGGTCAGGATCTTATGCTGGTTTGGTAGACCGCTGAATCTCCAGAATTTGGATCGTTATTGTGGTTGTAATAGCCTGTGGACTTAGGAGAGTGGATTTCTGGAACCCGGGCTACATAAGCCTTTTTTTTTGAAAATTCGAAATTGACGTTTTTAAGTATTCAAAAAATCGTGAAAAAATTCCCGGATGTAGATATTGTTGAGATCTACAATCTTGCAAATTTCAACTCCAAATTCGTTGTCTTTTGGGCTTTGCAAAAAAGACAAATCGGGGAATTTCAAAATTTTGAAACTATGTATTCTTCACCACCCAGATCCACCCGTTTGTCTTTTTTATGCAGCCTAAAATACAACTAATTTGGAGTTGCAAATTTGCACGATCTACTCAATAATATCTACATCACGGAATTTTTTGCGATTTTTGGAAACTTAAAAATGTCGATTTCGAAATTTCAAAAAAAAAAAAAGAGCTCCATGTAGCCCGGGCTCCATTTTAGGTTTTCGGTGGACTTAGGGAAAGATATTTATTGTTCCCATACTCGGGTTATGGTCTGGAGTGTTAAAAATGGTTTGAAAACCGGCGACAACAACACGTGCCTTCGTTAATCCCAAACAGAGATGCCGAGCTGGTTCAAAAATTAAAAATGAATTGCGGTTTACACGGTTGAACATGTTTTTGAACAACACTATCTGGGGCTACCATGGTCTCGGCATTTTAGTCATCTTCAGGATCCATGAGTCAACACAAAACCGTGGGCAACCAAAAATTAATGTGTCACGTTCGGAAATACGGAGTATGACCGAGCATGTATAGAAATCATATCTAGGCTGAAAGATCGTAACGTGCACGGTAGGTTGTAGTTTCCGACAGAGCTGAGCATCACATAAACCAAACCTACCCAAAACATAGTATGCGTGGCAAATGTTGATTCAATTTACAACCAGCAAAGGATCAAGGAATGGAGGGCCAACGGAAGATAGAATAGAAAGGGTTCATCCATAAGAAGCACACATCTGGTTTACCCACAGAAATATGGCCCCACTTGACTCTCTTCAACACTTGCTCAGATTACTCACAGTTTCTGGTCTGCCCAGCAGTTTGCATGATTTAGCTTGCTGCCATGCCCTTCTGCTCCTATTTAAAGAAAGAAGGTCAGGTGACATCTTAAATGAAAAAAGAGCATCATCGGAAGAAAAGTTGTTAATAGTTATAGTTTCCCTTCTGTTTCCAGGAAGCACAGCTCCAATTTTACTGTATCGTAGTAGGCAATTATTCATGTTGATGCCACCCCTACTGGCAGGTTAACATAAATTCAACAAACGAAAGGGTATGAGCTAGCAGTGAAGTAGTAAGAATGGACAGGAAATCTCAAGTCTGCCGACAAAATAACAACTAATGCATGTTCGTAAAAAGGTAGAAGCAAGAATCGCATGCAATCTACTACTACTTCCATCTCTAGAATGCTCATCTTACAAAAACATACTAGGCCTTAGAACGATGTTACATAATGGATAGCAGTTTGTCTTTCCAATGTGCCCTGTATTGGCCATGCATTGTATTGTGGTTTCGGACAAAGTGAAGCATGTAATTATGTCTCTTTTCTTAATATAATAAATACTTTTTGCAACATGCTACGGACATCAATTCGACGATGGAAGGATTCAAACTAGTGGTGCACTCCACATTTCAATTAAATATTCATGAGTCGGCTGAGAACTTCCACCTTTGCACCGGACATACTATTAGGCCCTCCGGAAATTGCTCTTCTACCGAGATTGACTTGCACGGTGACGCTCGCTTGTGACAAATCAATGCCCAAATTTTCCATTGCATCAGCCAAAGCCTTAAATAGGCTGTTTAAGATGAATTGCAAAAATAATTGAATGAGTCGAAGCTGTTCAAGAATCAAGATGAATGTAAAAAGAACTTGTAGCAATACCAAATGCAATGGTTGATCTAGCTAAGTGGATGGAGAGAATTCTAACCTTAAGTTGAATAAAATATGTATGTCGAATCATTTCTTACATACTGCAAATCCGACATGCGTATTCACCCAATATTCACTTGATATGCATCGGAGTCTATCCCCGGTGTCTTATGCATATGATATGTATCAGATATGGATAAGACATCTTCTATTGGGGTATTATAAGAGGTGACTATGCTAAATTATTTTCATTTCATGCATCTTAAATACACTTTTTCATCCTGCACTATTCATCCTACAAGTTGGAGTACAGAGAAGAGAAGTGCATACAAATACTGGGGGATAACATGTTGAGAAACCTTTTGCAGCAAAGAGTTATAGGCCATAAACAATAGCTATCCCTACATTTCTTTTCAGCAATTCAAAAACTCACTAATGGTAATTACTGGAAGTTCACTAATGGAAAATTCAGATAGTTTAGCACAAACTAGATACATACTTCTGTGAGTACACACTGGAAACAGTTATGGTACCCTCATCTATAGTCATTTCTTCTTTCTCATTGCTCATTTCACTGTTGACAGGGCAATCCGCTGGACATGGATGTTGCTGCCATTGCGACTGGTATTGTGATTCTATACTATCTGACAGAAGGTGATGATAATTAGCACTTGTTGAGAAGTACAAAGGAAGGGTGAACAACTCGGAGAGACATATTATCTAAAATATGTACCTGCATTTAACCTAGCTGGTTCTACTATTGTTTCTGTATTTTGCAGCATTTCTAGCATGGTGGGGATGCTGTTGTCCAGAAAATTCACAGGAGAGCAATTTTCTGTTGTGGGTGATGCACCTGGCATAAGATCAACTGGAACTCGGTTGCTACTCTGTTATAATACAATAAAGATAGCATGTTATTTCAATATTTTTCAGGTTTCAACAATGGGTATTGCTAGATGTTACCAACCCATCTGTCCACAAACACGTGTTCTAGAAAACGTGCAATCAAGTATCTCTAACTTCAGATTTAATATATAAATGCCAATTACTGACTGCGTGGAAATGATACCATTAGTTTTGTCCCAATTCTTATTCATATCCGATAATTATGTTTTATAATTAAAAATCTATAGTAACATATAAAAAATTGCCTGTCCAACAACATGTATCCTTGAACACAGAGAGTAAAATGCCACACCACATAAATCACAATATGATGCATAAATTGCTACCTATTGGTTTACACTTTTTCCCAAAAGGAAGAATCCAGTTAGTTAATTAATTATGTCTGAAACATTCTGCATAACTATGGTGAACATTCAGTGGCTACTGCGAGACAAACTTTACAAGATTTCTAGTGGAAAATTGCAGTGACTTCACCTTTGCACAATTTCCTTCATGCAAATTCTATGGCAGAACTTTCTAGTCAGCTGTATGAAATTTCTGAGTTTTGGATTCCAGTAAGCAGCAATGAAATACTCAGAAATACTGTGTCTTGGTGTAAGTTAGTACTTACAAATCTAACTAACGAACCAGACACAATTGCTCCTAAGTTTGTGCTGGAAATTAAATCCGTAACTACCTATAATTGTTGCTAATGCTTTGGAGGAGCAAATGTAATGGCCTTTAGGTTAAGATCTATTTAGTCTGCCATATATGGTAATTCCATATTATTCACAAATTGTACAGTGCAAAAAATTCAACTAGCATAGCATAGCAATTAGCTGGCATGCTTAAGTAGTGTATAGAGGAGGCCAGAGAAATGTGGATTACCCAAGGTACCAATTTTACATTTTCTTGGCTCCAATCGCCATCAGTGCATGCTTCATGCTTTTGTACCTTTTCTTGTAAGAACTTGACATATTCAATCACCTGCAGAGGGTAACTTGCGGTTCATAGGTGCATTGGAAGTTTATAGTAAAGAAACAGGTTTACTCACAGAAATAGGGCAAAGGGAGAGAAAGGGAGGAAAACAATGACCTCCAAAAGGAATGTAGCCCTATCTCTCTTCTGGTCACTTTGTGGTACAAGGTCACGAAGTATCTGAAATCTGCATTGCAGTTAGCCAAAATAATAATGCCAATATTTATAGGCAGATATGGGGTAATGTCAGCGAGTTCTGCTTTGCTGGATAGGTTTCATGAAAAGAACAAATATATATTGGACAATGTATGGAGTAGGACAGCGATTTGGTGGACATGCCTCTCATTGATTTTAGAGCGACGTTTCTGCTCGGAGGCTGAATGCTTGGACCTCGGGGATCCCGGCGCTCTGTAGTCTCCTCCACTGCCAGCGTCGAGTTCCACTGCAATACGAGATCGTACCCGATTAATTTGACACGCTCCATCACTGAAGTGAGGGGTTGGCAGAAGGAAACTGACTTATATCGCTGAGGCAGAAGCCGGTGCCGTCTCCGCCGCTGGAGGAAGAGGACGAGGCTGTGGCAGGATGGCTTTTTACCCGATTCTGCATGAGGGAGGCGGACCCGCCCCGCCACCCGCCGGGTGCCCTTGCCGGCTGACCACCGCGCAGGAGACAAATCCGTAACGAAGCTAGCAGATTGGACTGGAGAGGACGACATATTTTGGATCAAACTTCCCGCAGCAAAGAAGAGGAAACTCAGAACAATCCAAGCTAGGTTTCGTCACCAACAATTGCGAGGAATTAACCCATGTCCGGAGAGATCTCCACGCCACGCCACACAGTAGAGGACGAGGATTCGGAGAGAAGAATACCTCGGGGGCAGAGATTCTTTAGACGACGAGGGGGAGCAGCCAAATTGCCACCGACGCCGCCGCTGAGAAGAAAGGCCGGAGCGGCGAGGGGGTTTAATGAGCTTTTGCGCGATCAAAATTTGTGGAGCATGAGTAAAATCCATCGGGACCATTTTGCAAAATTGCATAGGACGCTATGTCGAGAAATACTCCATAGAATGTAAACGGATCGGATTTGGCCTATACCAACACATTTTTCCATCGGATAAGGAGCGGAGCAGATACGGATTCGAAAATAGAAACGGAGTGGATTCAGAGCGGAAATGAAATAAATCGGATAGATACACACATAAGTAGTTTGTCAAACCATACGACCAAAAATAATTGTTCAATAACCTAGTAACTAACAAACTTGCACTCCATAGTCTTTACATTGACTATTTGAGAGAGCTGTTATTTAACCGACGAACTCGACAACTTACTAACTCCAAATTATGCTCTATTAGATATTTCGATAGAAAAATCGGATTACTCAGATTAAAACCATCGGATAATCCTATTTAATTTTTGGATAATCGAAACTCTGGGCTATTTAACATACCATATTTGGGTGTCATTTTCAGAACCTTAAAATCGGATATGAATTCTCTAAAACGGGTTTCGGAATCAAATACGGTGCAGATATTATCCTATCCGTTTACACCCCCACATGTCTACTTTACTTTATACGATTTGGTATGAATCAAACTTTGTCCGATTCTATCGCATGAAAAATATAGGGTCTGAAAAATGTTCAAGTGAACGTCAGATTTCTATAATTTTTTTTAAAGAGTACGCAATTGCGTACCCAAATTTTATAGAAGGCAGAGTTTTTATGTACAGAAACAGGCACGCAGACGGGGCCAGGGTTACACTCCTAAACAGAAAGAAAAGGACTACTCTCTCGCGACATTAAGGTTAACTCCAATGCCTACCCTATGTCAATGAGCTAAACTCCTCCAAAACTCCACTTGCAAGCCTGCTTGCCGTGAGCTGTCGCCGTGGATTGTTGAAACACCAAGCATTCCTGTTCTTCCAAAGTGCGTGGAAGGTGGTGTAGACTAGCGTGTCGAACCAACTCCGATCCTTGGCTCTGAAGCGCGCCCTCTGCGCCATCCACCACTCCTGAATCGTGCTCGCAGCGTCTGGCAACTGAAAGGAGATCTCCAACTCTCGCCGGCATCGATGCCACACCTCCCTGGCCATGACGCACTGTACCAAGATGTGCTCCGCGGTGTCCTCATCCTAAAGACAGACGAAACACGCATGAGTCTGCGTCTGAAGCCCATGTCTCATCCTCCGATCGGAAGTTGCTGCGCTGCAAGCCAGGCGAACAACTTGCTTTTATGAGTGGCTCTACTCCTCCAGATGGGTTCAGCGAGTTGGAAACGAACGGCTCCTTGCGCCAGCATCCCATAGGTCGATCTCACCGTGTACTTGCTTGATTTGTCCCACGGCCAAATGAATTGGTCTGGCGCCTCCAGGTCTCTGTCCACCGTGCTGAAATCAACCCATAGAGCAAGACACTGCCGTGCCCCCTGATAGGCCAGTGTGCCAGGCACGTCCGAGACCCATCTGTTGTCAGCCATGGCCTGAGCCACCGTTCTCGAGTTGTATTCACGGGTGCCGACAGTCCGCACGAGATCCGGCGCAAAGTCCTTAGCCGCCATCCCGTTGATCCATTTATCACGCCCAAACAGCACCTTCTGGCCATCCCCAACCTGAACTCGTACAAGGCTATCAAAAACTGATCTGGCTTCAGTGTCCTTCAGAGGAGGTAGACCTTGCCAGGGCTTGTTGGGATCCGATCTCCTAAGCCATTCCCATCTGAGACGCAATGCCAGCCCTTGGAGCCTCATATTCTTGACGCCGAGACCCCCAAATTCATAGGGCTTGCAAAGCTGTTCCCATGCAACTAGGCATTGCCCACCGTGCACTCGCTCCTTGCCTGCCCAAAAGAAGCCGCGCAATGCCTTCTCCAGTTCCTCCAGTAGCCACTTGGGTGCCTCAGCGACCAGCAAATGATGTACCGCCCTCGCTGCCATGACTGCCTTCACGAGAGTCAGTCGCCCCGGACATGCAATGAGTCCCCGCTGCCACGCCGGCGCGATGCGAGTGGCCGCTTCCAACATTGGATGCCACTGGTTCTTTTTTTTGAAATTCAAACCAATATATATTAAGCTAGCAAGCCGCCTCATTAAAAACCTTCCAGTCCTCTCAGGTACCCTGGTAAGGAAAAGAGTGCGTCTGAAACTTGCTGCTTTAAGAGTTAAGCACAGTTACATCATCCGCTAGGGTGATTACAAGATAATCAGGAGGTTCCTCGAGCCAAACAACTGATAGTGAACCCTCCGCATTTCTAGCTAACAAATGAGCAGCTAGCCATATTGGCTTCCCTAGGACTATGATAAAAAACAACTACAGTGAAATTACGACACAACATCGTACACTCCTCAAAAATAGCCGCTGCAGGACCTAGTGAATTCCCGCCATTTATTATCACGTCGATTACCTCCATGCAGTCAGAATTCACCTCCAGTCTATTACAGCCAATATGACCAGCAAGAATCAACCCGTCACGCAGTGCATGCGCCTCCGCCGTCGCCGGATCAGAAACGAACGGTATGCCCCTGCAAGTTGCCGAGAGAAAGTGACCCCTATCATCTCGCAAAATAGCTCCTGTAGAACCGGTACCCGAATCAATGTTGAATCCAGCATCAACATTCAGCTTCACAAAATCCTCTTTTGGTTTTGTCCACCCCTGGCAAGCTTTAGCCTTCTTTTTCGTTCTAGCTCTTGAGTAGTTCAGAACCAGCACTGATATCGCATGCACCGTTCTTGCTGGCGATTGTACTGTCTCACCATGAGTTACCTTCCTCCGTTCCCACCAAATATACCAAACCGCCACAACAACTAGATCATTACGATCAGCATCAGCAAGAAGTGGAGCCTTTGCAACTCTGTCTCCGATGTACCCCATATCTTCTAAATTACACTCGTTCAGAGTATCCCGAAAAGCTTGCATACACCTTTGCGATCTAGTTGCACCTCCTTCCTTCTCATTCGAATACAAAATCTCATTAAAATCGCCGGCCAAGATCCATGGAAGATCAATCGCCGCCTCCATGCCTCTTATATAATCCCACGTCAAATGTTTCCTCTCCCCGCTTGGTTCGCCATACAAGCCAGTAAAGCGCCATCCCGCCTCGCTATGCTCGTTAATGCGTATATCAATGAAATTGGGAGTTACCTCCTTAGACGTCACCTTCGTCTCCTTGTTCCAGAACATTATTAACCCTCCACTTCTTCCATCACTAACCGAAACCAACATCTCATCAAACCGCAGCCTCTTACGAAGATTTTCTGCCTTAGCTCTACACAAATGCGCTTCAGACAGGAAAAGCACATCCGGATGCAACCGCGCCTGGATATCCAGGAGCGCACGAACTGCCGAGGTTTTACGCATTCCTCGGCAGTTCCAACATATGATAATCATTGCTCCCGGTGGCGCCCGCCGATGTATTTGATTGTGTTTGTGATTCACCATTTTCCCCCTTACGCCTTTTATTTAAATCTAGAGTGTTGCCATCTGTAATCCCCTCTGCTCCTTTATCTGTCCCAGAGCTAGGAATATTGCGTTGGTCCATAGTGACCAAAGCCCCGTCATTTGCCTCTGTAGGTAGATCGTCAGCACTATTTAAAGCCAAACGCTTCCTCACTGCCTTCTCCTAGTCTGTCATTACCGCATCAGCATTTTTGATCGTATTAGAGACTGTATCAGCTAGCTCCTGCTCTTCATCTTTTTTTCCATTCCCTTGATTGTGTTCTGGATGCATGCGCCAATCTACGTAGGGTCCTCGACCTCCTCCTCTCCCTCCAGCATCCCGTCCACCTCGACGACCTCCTGAGTCATAAGCCCTATTTCCTGTAAACACACGTCGACCTCGCCAAGTCTCCCAGTCAGCACGCAGCCATTCACCCCACTTCAGACTAGCAACATCATGCTCTCATGTACCACACTCGGTAAAAGAATGACCAAAGTGGCCACATGCCCCACAGAACCTAGGAAATTTCTCATATTTAATTGGGTAAAACTCCCTTTTCCCGTCTCTGGAAATTGTAACAAACCTTGTGACTACATTGCGAACATCAACCCTGGCACGAACCCTAACAAAATTACCGATGCCTGTCAATTCAGTTTCCACCTTATCCACCTTACCAAGCCTTCTCTCAGCCAAGTTCTTAATCAGAATCTCCTTCCTATACCCCGGTGGCAAATTATGGATTTGAACCCAGACTGCAAGCAAGTTTAGATCCACAGAACTTATCGGAGCAATTCCATCGTAAGGTTCAATAATCACAGCGTTCTGTCTGAATAGCCACGGACCAGCTTCCGTGATCTTGAGCCAGTCTCCCAAACAATGACATTGGATCGTAAACAAATTTTCTTCCAGCGCGCTGATCTTCACCTCCCGAGCCGGCGACCACGCGTTACGCATGTGCTGCTCGAAGGTTTGCACGCTGAACGGATTTGTGGTGTGCACCCGAGCGAGCGCCAGCCACTTCATCCCCTCCTTTGGAACATCCTCAAGCTCCTCGAATACCAGATCATCAATCTCCTCATCATCAAACCCTAATCTCTGCAACATCTCGTCGATCGCCTCAGGTTTGCTTCCCGATCCGCTCGCTTGATTCCCAGACAAACACTCGTCAGACGTCGCCAGCGACGCCATCCTTGAACCCTAGAACGCACCACACCGCCTCCACGAAGGATCACCGAATCCTCCAAACAAGCAGCGAACTACGGCTGAACAACGAACGAAGGCTATGAGAGATTTGAGTTGAACCCCTGTAGTAAACGGATTGGAATTGGATAGAGAATCGAAACCCTAGTTGCCTAGGTCTGAAACTCCTAGTCGCCTAGGTCCAACGCTGCCACTGGTTCTTTGTCAGGGGCCGCACCGCCAGTTGCAACCCTAGATATCTGATAGGGAACTCCGTAATTGGGCAGTTAAGCACATCCCTAACCAACGCCTCTCCTGATCTCCTGCTCGAATTAGGGTTGCCGAAGTCTTGTTGTAGTTGACCTACAGCCCCGATACTCTGCCAAAGATTGCGAGCAGCTCTCTGACCGCTACTAGATCTTGATGCAGCGGCTTCACAAATAGAACCACATCATCCGCGCAAATCGAGAGCCTTTGCGCCGGACTTGCATTACCAATAGGAGCAAGCAGTCCCTCCTCCATTGCCTTGAGCACTAGCAGCGTTATCACCTCCATGGCCATGACAAAGAGCTGTGGAGCGAGAGGATCCCCTTGCCTCAGCCCGCGAACATGCCAAATTCTCCCTCCTGGCACACCATTGACTGTCACACGGGTGCTAGCAGTCCTCAAGCTTATGGCCATCCATTGCAGCCAGATCTCTGGAAAACCCATCTTGCGCAACACCTCGAAAAGGAAAGCCCAAGATGGCGAATCAAAGGCACGGGAGATATCAAATTTCAGGAGCACCCCTGCTTCTCTCCTCTTATTGATCTTCCTTGCTAGCTAGCGCACCAGGACAAAATTATCATGAAGGTTCCTGCCTCGAATGAAGGCCGACTGGTTTGTGCTCACCAAGCTTTCCATCTTTGGTCTCAGTCTATTTGAGAGGATTTTGGTAAACAACTTAGCAAAACTAATAGGCCTATAGTCTCCTACTTCCTCAACACCTTGCTTCTTGGGGATCAAGGTGATTAGTGCACGGTTGAGGCGCCAAAGTTCCTTCCATCTCCCACATATAGCTTAAACAGAGCCGCCATGACCTCATTAAGAGCTTAAACAGAGCCGCCATGACCTCCTTCTTGATGATGGGCCAGGCACGCTTGTAAAAGGCTCCAACAAAGCCATCTGGGGCAGGAGCACGGTCCATCGGCAGGTCCTTGATAACTGCCCAAGTTTCCTCCTCCGAGAAAATTGAGCCCAGGTCCGAAAGCTCCTGACCCTGCAGCCCTAGCTCCTCCAAATTCAGGCCGGCATCTCTGACTCTCATCGTGCCCAACAGCTCATTGTAAGTCTCGTAGAAAACCTCTTCCTTTCGATTCTGATCAGTGACCATCTGAAAGGGCATGGTGCCCCTATGTGTGGTTTTGGTAATTAATGACAATCCCTATGGACTAATGGTTGCAATGAGTTATCCTTCTAGTGTTTGTCCGTAGGCAATGCTTGGAATCCATATGTTGGATTCAAGGTTGATGCCATGAATATATTGATATAATGAAGTATTTGGCATCAAGATCATCGAGGTGTATGGATATATATTTGATATGATCAAGAAGAAGAGTATGTAATGACCAAGTTGTTATTCGAGGAGTTATCCGATGATTGGTCATATGTGAGTTGAGTATATTGCAAGTATGTCTTGAAGAGAAGGATTATGTGATCATTCATGGTTATCTTCAAGACACCATCTATTGAAAAGAGAAGAAAAGATACAAGGTTGATCAAGATATTGATCAACACACAAAGCTACAAGAAGTACCAAGTGGGATCATGTATCTCTTGGTATGGTAAGCAATTGTCCATATAGCTTTGTGAACTAACCCATGATATGTGTGTGGCATTTCTATATGTGGTTAGGTATCTTTCTATGGGCTTGCATCAAATGAAGATTTCATATAGCCCATGAAGGATGACGTCAAGTGGTGATCGTCATCAAGCTCGAGAAGTGCAAGTTCAAGAGAAGTATCTCGAAGATATCATATGCTTGATGCTTGCCACTCTCTTGGAGATAATGGTCAAGTGAAGACGTGCTTATGAGAGGCTCTCCCATAGTGGAGTATGAGGGGAGCTATATGTGAGATTGAAAGGATCGAATGACACCTAGAGGGGGTGGGTGAATAGGTGCTACTCCAATTTTAATTCTTTTTCAAATTAGGCTTGACATGAAAGGTAAATTCTCTAGATATGCAACTACGGTGAATTTACCTATATGACAAGCTAGCAACTAAACAAGATACACAAGGTAAAGACGGTAAACAAGGATAGAGGTAACCGAAGTGAAAGCACGCGGAGACACAGATGTATTCCCGAGTTCCTCCTTTTTAGGGGAGTACGTCTCGTTGGAGAGGTGTGAGCCAACACAATGACTCAACATCCACAAAGGCTTCACCTTCTTCTCCGATGAACCGCACCACAAAGGTTTGGTTCACCTTCAACTATCGGAAACCTTCAAGGCGAAGTCCGGAGCCTTTACAACAACAATCCGGGGCACAACCCACAACTGGATTGGGGGTTCCCAAACTGCTACAATCTGTCACAAGAACAACAAGTGAGTACAACAAGGGGCTAGGCTTTCCCAATGGAAACCCTATCAAATGGTCCCTCAAGTGAATGAGGGGGAAATGTAAATCGGCTTGGTGAAGATGTAGATCCGGGCCTTCTCCTTCAATCCTCCAAAGATCAACGAGTTTGGGTGGAGGGATTGGGAGATCTAGTGATTCTCGAGCTTGCAATAATGGTGTTCTTCAATGTGGGCGACCTGGCTGGCTGGAGGTAGGTGGAGGGGTATTTATACCCCCTCCACAAAATGTAACCGTTGCCGCAGTCTTCACACCGGAGACTCCGGTCAAAGTGACCGGATACTCCGGCCTGCACCGGAGACTCCGGGCAGATTCCGGCAAGATTTCGGCCTGGGTCCTGGGGCTGAACCACCTTGAGGCTTGGAGCAGGTCAGACCAGAATCTTTTGGTCCAAAGACCGGAGACTCCGGCCTGGGCGGAGACTCTGCCCTTCCTCCGGTAACTTTCTGGTAATACTCCGGACAGGGTCCAGGGAGTGAACCATCTTGAGCCTCTTCGACTAAATCCCCTGAGTCCGGAGACTCCGGCCTGGAAGTCTCTAGAACTTCGATAAAATCCTCTTTTCCTTTTGGTGTTGATGCACAATGTTTTATTGAGCTAAATCTGCATCACTTAACACTTGATTAAAATATCGCTAGTGTTGTTAACTAACACACAAAACACAAGGGATCACGAAATGCTCTTTCAGAGATTTCACCAAGCGGAGCGCAATCAAGAAAGGTGGTCCACTTGAAGAGATCAAGATCGACATCATCTAGCTCAAGGGGAATGCGCAAGGCAAAGGTATGATCTTGATAGGGTTTCTATTTTACCAGTCTCATGGTGCTAGTTAGGAGACCTGGTTATAGGATAGATACCGTACTATCAAGAGGGGCTCTCATTGAGCTTTAGCGTATCAGTTGGAGAGAGCTCAAACCTTTGCATACTTGCCTTCATCATCTTTCTTGGTTCTTATTTGGATTTTCTCTATGTGGGGTTTTGGAGCTTGTTGTGATATTCATAACAAGCTCAAGTTCATCAAAAACGGTTTTAGTATGAAAAACTTGTTGGGTTTTTGATATTGGAGGTTTACCGGTTCATCCTTTTTAGAGAGGTTTTACCTTTCTACATTTGGTTTTATCCTCCCATGTTGAACTATGATGTTTCTCTGCATGATCTTGTAATGCTCGTTGCGGTGATTCCAACGAGTCGAAGAACATCGAAAACGGAGTTCGTATGTAAGAGATATCACATTTTTCGTATGTGTGTTTCAGGAATTCCGAGTCACTCGGAATATTCCGGCCTGATTCCGAACTGATTCCGAACTGGTTCCGGGCTTAACTTTTTTTCTCTCTGAACCCTGTCCGGATTTGTTTGGTAGACATCCAGATTATTCCGAGCCACTCAGAATTCTGCGCCAAATCCGGATTCATTCCGAACGGCATGAATCTGTACCAAACGGTCGGATTTTTGGGACCTATATAATGGGGTTTTCTTCCCCAACGGTTTCTCAACTCTTGAGCACGGTTTTGCCCTCCATTGTTGACCATTTGAAGCTTTGCTATCTCTCTATTCATCCATGATTCTTGCCTCCAATTAGAGGGAAAAGAGAGAGGAGATCTAGATCTACCATTCCACCAATCAATCTCTCCTCTAAGTGAGGGGAAGCTTTTGGATCTAGATCTTGGAGGGATTTGGTGTTCTTTCTTGTTCTTCCTCTCTTCTCCCCCCATAGCATTAGTTGCTTTGGTACGATTTGAGAGTGAAGGATTTGAACACTTCTTGTGTTCTTACCCATTGCATTAGTTGCATCGGTTTGAATTCTCCACGGTGATACGTGGAAATAGAAGTTGAGAAGCTTGTTACTCTTGGGTACTTGGAGTGCCCTAGAGCTTGTCCTCTTGGGTACATGGAGTGCCCTAGACGGTCCTTGTTGATCTCTTAGTTTTTGTGGCTCTCGGGATAGTTGGGAGCCTCCAATTGTGTTGTGGAGTGTGCCTCAACCTTGCCTTTCTTGTGGCTTTGGAAGCCACAGGGACTAGCCGGGAGGCTCCAATTAGGTTGTGGAGACGCGCCCTGGCCTTGTGAGTCTCGTTGCTTGGAGAGCTGCGGACTTTGGTGCGAGCCTCCAATTCGGTTGTGGAGTGTGCCTCATCCTTGTACGGGTTCGGTGACCACCCTCAAGTGTCCCATAGTGTTTCGTGGCACTCTACATTGGTGGAGGCACGAAGGAGATTACGGTGTGCCATTGACGGCTATTCGGGGATCACTTTGTGACTCCGCACCGCTCCAACGGAGACTAGCTTCCATTGGGAAGTGAACTTCGGGTAAATCATCGTCTCCAAGTGCCTCGGTATTTCTATACCTGAGCTTCTTACTTATGCAATATACTTTGTGATAGCCATCGTGCTTGAAGTAATATATCTTGCTATCACCTAGTTGCTTATATTGCTTAGCATAAGTTTTTGGTGCACATAGGTAAACCTAGCTTGTTTAGGTTTCGTGCTTGATAAATTAAACGCTAGTTTTATTCCACATTTATTCAAGCCTAAACCGTAATAATTTTAATCGCCTATTCACCCCCCTCTAGGCGACATCCATGTCCTTTCACCATCTCTCCGTTG
The DNA here is from genome assembly GCA_947311845.1 of Poa pratensis. Taxonomy (NCBI): domain Eukaryota; kingdom Viridiplantae; phylum Streptophyta; class Magnoliopsida; order Poales; family Poaceae; genus Poa; species Poa pratensis. Next base: position 31,577,493 of record CAMZMU010000086.1, on the reverse strand, counting down.
TAGCGCACTCTAGGGATGAAATTCTTCACACGTCTTCCATTGGCAACGACATGAAATAGTTTTGTGTTAGCATCTCCCTCCTTCAGCCATCGCACTCTAGATCTCTGCCTAGACATCGTCTTTTCCAGAGAGGACAGACCTAAAACCCGGTGCTTAAGCATCTTCCTCAACCACCATTCCTCCACAGACAGCTGCTTGCGCTCCTGAGCTGCGTCAAAACGGTGGATCAGAATGTTCGCCATGGCTATTTGCAGCTTAATTTTCCCCACTTTTCTAGTTCCCCATGCTTGCAGATGAGATGCCAGCCGGCGGAAGCATGCATCAAGTCGCAGGAAAGGATCCGTGATGGCTTGGTCGCAGCTCCAATCCTGCTTGACCGCGTCCTCAAACCCCTCCAGTTTCAGCCAGAAAAGTTCAAACTGAAAACGTCTTTGTGGCCTGTAGCTTGCCTGCATCGTCAGATGAATGGACGCGTGATCGGAAACTGACGAAGACAGGGCTTGAAGTAGAGCATCGGGGTACAAGAGCTCCCAGTCAATGGAGACCAGAGCTCGGTCGAGCTTGGACATGGTAGGGGTTCTACGCTCGTTACTCCAGGTGAACATACGCCCGTGCATGTAAATCTCCTTGAGCTCCATGCTGCTGACGAAACCTCTGAATTTGGTCATATTTGCGCGATCCAGATTGCTGTTACTCTTCTACGACGCACGTAAAATCATGTTGAAATCACCAATTAACAACCATGGGCCCGGACATAGGCTGCGCCGTTCCTCCAGCTCCAAAAGGAATTGGGCCTTTTCCTCATTTGACTGCGGCCCATATACCACTGTGATCCACCAGACGCAATTGTCCCTGGTTCGGACTTCTCCCGTGACAGAGAACGTGTCCCTCGAAAGATTTGCAATGCTTAACGCCGTTGAGTCCCAAGCCAGCAGGAGGCCTCCACGTGTCTCCTGAGAGGACAAGTAGTAGAACTCGTCAAAAGACGGTCCGAGGCACTGACTAACCACGAAACGATCTACAACTTCCATCTTAGTCTCCTGAAAGCACACGATATTTGCTCTCAGATTGCTAACAAACTCCCTCACCGAATCTTGTTTGGCAGGGTCATTAAGTCCCCTGGGATTCCAACTCAACACACTTGGGCTTAAATCCATAAACACCAAAAAGAAAACTCCAAAACGTAACAAGCACTCAGGCCTGCACGCTGATCTCCTGCCCTCCCAAGGCGAGGAGCTCCTCCCGAGGCGGCATTGTCTGTCCAAAGACCGCTGCAAGCACACGGATGTGTGGCTCCTGCACAGGAGAGTCGAACAGGTTCCTGAACTCCTGCATAGCCTCCTCATTTACTTCCATATCCGCTGGCAAATGCCAAGAGTCTTGAGAAGTGCCGTGTCTGCCGCCGAAGCTTTCTTTGGTTGTTTGCCCGGGGTCGCCGTGACCGGAGCCACAGTGTCGGTGGCAAACCTTAAGCTTCTCCTTGGTGTGAAAGGCTCTGCCTCAGCCCTGAGCGCAGATTGCACTTCCTTCAGAAGTGGCGGGGCCAGTGTCTTGAGCAGCTTACCACAAAACGCGCACATTCTCCCCACTGCGGCTAGCTCTTGCACCAGATTGTCACTTACATGTGGGCCTTCTGCATGCGTCTGCATGCAAACAAGCTGAGTCTTGATGTCTACGCACGCTTCTATTTTGTAGACAGTGTTGGGCCTCCATGTGCAGAGGTTTGTAGGACAGCAGCAAATTTCTCTTAAGTGAGTAACCCAAGCTTTATCGAACTCAGGGAGGTAGAGGTCAAAGATATCCCTCTCAAGCAACCCTGCAATTAAGATACAAGAAGTCTCTTGTGTCCCAACACACCCAATACTCTTGTTAGATGTATAGGTGCACTAGTTCGGCGAAGAGATAGTAAAATGCAAGTGATATGGATGGTAACAAGTGGTATTTGTAATCTGTAATAAAAATGGCAGCAAGCAAACATGTAACAAAAGTGACTGAAAACGGTGTTCCGATGATTGGAAACAAGGCCTAGGGATCATACTTTCACTAGTGGACACTCTCAACAATACAAACACAATTGAACGCATACATGATACTTCCTCCCATTATGCAACATAGGTGCTACCCGAAACTTTTCTTCTTCTCGATAAGAAACAAGAGTATTATGCGTAGGCGTACAAAAGCACACCCCAAAGTTCGAACACCACAATTACTGTGTAGGTCTGTCACACCCTAAAGTCCAAACACCACAATTCCACAAAGAATAATCCATGGTAAATATCCCTCTAATCTATTATCCAAAGAGTCACACACGCCACCCACACTGTCACCAAGGCTTTGTGTTGTCAACAATGACTCCGGAAATTATACTAGATAAACCAATTGAGTAACATATCCATTACATAATGAAGGGGAAACAACATATACGAATTCAACTAGATTAACAATGCTGATGATCACATAAGTTCACACCATGGGAAGAGAGAGATAACCACATAGCTACAGCAAAGAGCCCTCAGCCCCGATGAAGGACTACTCTCGGCGCATCATGGGAGGCAGCAACGGCGATGAAGATGGCTCCGGGGGCAATTCTCCGTCCCGGCAGGGTGCCGGAACAGAGACTTATGTCACCCCGAATTAGGGTTTTTGGTGGCGGCGGAGCTCGGGAGCTTTTCTGGAGAAATCCTTCGGGGGTGTGTTGTTTTTAGGTCGGAGGGTTTTTATAGGCGAAGAATCGACGTGAGGCAGTGGACGAGGCAACAAGGTGGGGCCCAGGCACGGCCCACCTCTGCAGCGCGCAGGGGCCATCTGACTTGTCCTTCTGGCTCACGCAGTTTTCTGGCCTTTTAGAATTTCTGTAATTTTTTTAGATAGTTCTGAGCACTTTGGATTTTGGACCTTTTCTGCAATGCATAGGCATAATAAACAGAAACTGGCACTGGGCATCTTGTTAATAGGTTAGTTCCAGAAAATAATCCAAAATGATATAAAAACATAATAACGACATGTGGCATTGTCATAAAACAAGCATGGGGCATCAAAAATTATAGATACGTTTGAGACGTATCAGCATCCCCAAGCTTAGTTCCTGCTCGTCCTCGAGTAGGTAAACGATAACAAAGATAATTTTTTAGGTGACATGCTACCAACACAATTATGATTAAGTAATGTAAAGCATATGAACTGAATGAAGTGATCCAAGCCAATGGCCTATAGTTGACATAAAGCAAATAATGATTAACCATGTGTAACATCTAAGTAAGAATTTTTCATGGATAGTACTTTGGAGACATGAAAATTATATGACTTGTCAAGCTTGCTAGTTCACAAAGCAATAAACTATCGGCAAATGTGCTCAACCAACACAAAGGAAGATTTAAGTTTTCAGCAAGAAGCTTCAACTTGTAACTTATTTATCTTAAGATAATGTCAATATAAAGTTTTCACAGTTAAACATAAAGATAGCATGTAGTAGACTTGTATCTCAATTGATACTATGCATTTGCTTGAGAGATAAAGATTGGAAAGGAAAACTGACTCAACATAAAAGTAAAAGAAAGGCCCTTCGCAGAGGGAAGCAGAGATTAATCATGTGCTAGAGCTTTTTAGTTTTTGTAAGCATATAGAGACAGAAAAATATTTATTTGAGAGATGCATACTAAGGTCAACGAATGATAGTGAACAATGCATTACTACATTTGCTAGACAGACTTTTAAGAGCGGCTCCCATGAGGAACGTTATTTCTGCAGCAAGCAGATCATTCCTCTTTATCTCCTTTGTTTACACATGCAGATGTTTGATTGAATTCACAGGAACAAAATGTGAGGAGAGTTTTTGGTGAAAGTCGTAATTTATCTTTTATGGGGCTGGGCACCCCGTTGCCAGCTCTTTTTGCAAAATTAATGGACAAGTAGATGAAGCATACAAGTCCTGAAATAAGTGTCCAACAAATGCAATAAAGACCACCCACTACTTCCTCATGAGCTTAGTAGTAGAGGCACAAAAAAGAAGTAATAACATTTTGAATATTTAAAGGTAGCACACGAAAATTTACTTGGAGTGGCTTAGAAATACCACATGTAGATAGGTATGGTGGACACAAATGGCATGGATATTTGGCTCAAGGTTTTTGGATGCACGAGAAACATTCCCTCTCAGTACAGAGTTTTTAGGCTTAGCAAGGTGTCAAGCAAACACATATTAACAACCAAATACATGAATGACCACAAGATATACATTAAGCATAACCATTAGACTCCACACTGTCTCCCTTGTCAGCCAAACATGCTTTGCAAAAAGAATATCTAGACTTTGAGAAATAACAATCAGAACAATCATCATAAGTTTAAGCTTTACGGTATTTCTCCACTAGTCCATTCTTAAGCAAATGATCCACAAGTTTAAACATTCATCTATTTTATATCTCAAAACAATTGACAAGCATCAAATTACTCAAGACAACAATTTGTAAGCTTCTTTTACCACTTCCTACATGAAAGTTCCCTCTCAACCAAACACCAATCAACTTATTTGAAACAACTCTCTAAAAAAGTATGCATGTAACACAAGAGAGTACAACCTAACTACAAGAAGCTAATAGCTCTGAACAAGAGATACATGAAAAACAAGAGCTAGAAGCTAAGATAATAAAAGGCTAAACACTCTACACATAGGAGTGAAGAACATGAGTGTTTTATGAAAAAGCGGAGCGTGTCTCTCTCCCACACAAGAATGCAAGGATCCATTTATTGAAAAGTAACAACAAACAAAACAAAATATAAATGACGCTCCAAGAACATCATATATTATGTAAAGGAATAAAAATATAGTTTCATGGGATCGACCTGATTAATTGTTGATGAAGAAGGGAATGCCCAAGGCATCCCCAAGCTTAGACGCTTGAGACTTCTTGAATATTTGGTGCAGGTCCAGGGGAGCCACCCCAAGCCTGAGCTTTAATCCCTTCTTGATCTTTTTTCATCACCTCGTTCTCTCAACACTTGAAAACTCCCTTCACACAAAACTTATCACAAACTTATTAGAGGGGTTAGTCCTCAAACAAAATAATCCACCTTCAGTTCTCATTTAGCACATTGCATATAATTATTTTAACATTAACTACTGTCACAAAGCATTAAGTGGTGCTATTTGATCAAAAGAACCTCACTCAACACTCGTAAAAGACACAATGCAAATCTAAGACAAAATCTGTCAAAAACAGAACATAACGCAAAGATGAATTTTTTCGAGACACTAGGACACCTCGACTCAGAAAACTCAAAACTAACGAAAGGTAAAAAAAATCCAGACGCTTACTGTAAAAAATTTACAGCTCCAGATCATGTTCTGCGATTTTTCGGCTTTTCGTACGGTGACAAACAAAAATCTGTTTCTGGACAGCAAACTCAAAATTTTACTTTCCTCTCATTAGAGGCTACTCTTGGAACAACAAAACAAAAAGAAAAGGATACAAAGGAGTTGTTACAGAAGCAACAAACTCCTTGACTCAAAAAGCAAAAGAAACCTGAAAGCAAAAATAACATGGGTTGCCTCCCACAAGCGCTTTTCTTTAAAATCTTTTAGCTAGGCATGATAATTTTAATGATGCTCTCATAAGAATAAGAGTTGAACATATAAGAGAGCATCAAGAAGCATATATAAAACATGTTTAAATCTAACACACTTCCTATGCATAGGAGTCTTGTAAGAAAACAAATCAATGAAGCACAAAGTGACTAGCATAGGAAGGCAAAACAAGTGCAACTTTAAAAAATTCAACATAAAGAGAGGAAACTTAATATTATTGAGATATAAACCGTGTCTCCCTCTCTCATAATGACCATTTGGTCTTAAAGCAACATAAGAGAAAGCTCAAAACTTTCATCATAAAGAGAGGAATTTTAATAACATGAAGATTTCTATAACCATATTTCCCTCTCTCAAAATAATTTTCAGTAGCATCATGAATAGACTCAACAATATAATTATCACCTAAAACATTCTTATCATGAACCTCATGCATAAAAGTATCATTACTCTCCACATAAGAATAATCAATTTTATTAGTAATAGTAGGAGTAAAACTATCACAACCATCATTATAATCATCATAAATTGGAGGCATAGTATAATCATAATAAACTTTATCCTCAATAGTAGGTGGACTAAAAATAGCATGTTCATCATTGTAAACATCATATATAGTAGGCATATCATAATCACAATAAACTTTATCCTCAATAGTAGGTGGAACTAAGATACCACAATCATTATAATCGTCATATATTGGAGGCAAAGTATAATCAAAGCAAATTTCCTCCTCAAAGCTTGGGGGACTAAAAATATCATATTCATCAAAACCAGCTTCCCCAAGCTTAGAGCTTTCCATGGCATTAGAAATAATGGTGTTCAAAGAATGTATACTAATAACATTACCACTATCATGCAAATAAAGTTCCATAGGTTTTTTAATTTTCTCTTCAAACACTTCATGTCCTAACTCAAGATAAATTTCATAAAGCTCTCTCATTTTGTTGTTGATTTCCATTAAGCCTAACTATGAATTAAAAACAAGAAACAAAAAGATAAAACTGCAGGATCTAAAGTAGATACCTTCAAGCGCTCACCTCCTCGGCAATGACGCCAGAAAAGAGCTTAGTTGCCGGAGGATGTGAGTGCCGTTTACCTTACCTCCACGGCAACGGCGCTAGAAAAGAGCTTGATGTCTACGCACGATTCTATTCTTGTAGACAATGTTGGGCCTCCAAGTGCAGAGGATTGTAGGACAGCAGCAAATTTCCCTCAAGTGAGTAACCCAAGGTTTATCAAACTCAGTGAGGTAGAGGTCAAAGATATCCCTCTCAAGCAACCCTGCAATTAAGATACAAGAAGTCTCTTGTGTCCCCAACACACCCAATACTCTTGTTGGATGTATAGGTGCACTAGTTCGGCGAACAGATAGTAAAATGCAAGTGATATGGATGGTAACAAGTGGTATTTGTAATCTGTAATAAAAATGGCAGCAAGCAAACATGTAACAAAAGTGACTGAAAACGGTGTTCCGATGATTGGAAACAAGGCCTAGGGATCATACTTTCACTAGTGGACTCTCTCAACAATGCAAACACAATTGAACGCATACATGATACTTCCTCCCATTATGCAACATAGGTGCTACCCGAAACTTTTCTTCTTCTCGATAAGAAACAAGAGTATTATGCGTAGGCGTACAAAAGCACACCCCAAAGTTCGAACACCACAATTACTGTGTAGGTCTGTCACACCCTAAAGTCCAAACACCATAATTCCACAAAGAATAATCCATGGTAAATATCCCTCTAATCTATTATCCAAAGAGTCACACACGCCACCCACACTGTCACCAAGGCTTTGTGTTGTCAACAATGACTCCGGAAATTATACTAGATAAACCAATTGAGTAACATATCCATTACATAATGAAGGGGAAACAACATATACGAATTCAACTAGATTAACAATGCTGATGATCACATAAGTTCACACCATGGGAAGAGAGAGATAACCACATAGCTACAGCAAAGAGCCCTCAGCCCCGATGAAGGACTACTCTCGGCGCATCATGGGAGGCAGCAACGGCGATGAAGATGGCTCTGGGGGCAATTCCCCGTCCCGGCAGGGTGCCGGAACAGAGACTTATGTCACCCCGAATTAGGGTTTTTGGTGGCGGTGGAGCTCGGGAGCTTTTCTGGAGAAATCCTTCGGGGTGCGTTGTTTTTAGGTCAGCAGGGTTTTTATAGGAGGAGGCGACGCGAGGCGGTGGACGAGGCGGCAAGGTGGGGCCCAGGCGTGGCCCACCTCTGGCCGTGCGCAGGGGTCGTCTGAGGGCTGTGGACCTCCCCCAGACTTGTCCTTCTGGCTCACGCAGTTTTCTGGCGTTTTAAAATTTCTGTAATTGTTTCAGATTTTTTTTGAGCACTTTGGATTTTGGACCTTTTTTGCAATGCACAGACATAATAAACAGAAACTGGCACTGGGCATCTTGTTAATAGGTTAGTTCCAGAAAATAGTGCAAAATGATATAAAAATATAATAAAGACATGTGGCATTGTCATAAAACAAGCATGGAACATCAAAAATTATAGATACATTTGAGACGTATCAAGTCTCCTGAACCTGCTGCAGGTCCCTTCTGTGTCTTGCCTCTGGACAGACCCGCTACCGCCCTCTCCAGCCTGCCTCTCGGCCGATAGGGACACCTCAAAGTACGTGTCTGTCGTGCGCACCGAAACCTGTTCGGTCTTGGTCAGATTGGCTCCAACTACTATAGCTGGTCAGAGCCAGCGTTGTCCTGATCCGAGGACGCTGTGCTGCTCTGCGTGGCACAAGCTTCCAAATCAACCACAGCTGGCTTCCGCCCAGACCCAATGGTAAGAAGATCCGAGGTCCCCGCCGTTTCACCGCAGTCCACACCGCCAGTCGCGACTGGCGCCAGGGACAGCTGTCTCGCACCCACCACACTAGCATCCGCCTCGGGATCTCCTCCTGCCTCCTCTGCCGGAACTGCCAAAAACGGATCAGGCAATGCAGACGAAGAAGGCTGCCTGGTTGGTCCTTCTGCCAAAGGTGCCTGTCGCGCACACCCACTTGTCGAGCCTATGTTCAAAATACGGCGGTACTCCTTTGTCTTGTTGGCCGAGGGCCCACTCCTGCGCCATCCACCCATTGGTGGTAGCTGCCAAGTCAACGGGGAGGCTGCCACCTGGCAGTAAGACCGCCTTCCACGCCCCGAGATCCCGTGCCGCCACCGCCACCGCCGCGCCGGTCCGGGGTTCCCAGCTGCCATGGCAGACGGCGCGAGCTCCGTCCACCTCCCCTCCCGTACGGACTTCTGGGAGGAATTCCGCTCTGATCAGAATCAGAAGATGCCCCGACTCCGAACATCCACTCCTCAGGCTCCTCGTCTTCCTCCAGCCGGTCGACATGGATGAGCACCCCATACTTGAGAAGCTGGAGCTCTGACCGCGCCGGCGTGATGGTGGTGCTTGCCGAGTGCCCCGAAAACTCCTGCGCCGGAGATGGTGTGTCGTCACCCACCGGGACCGGCTCCGGGATCGCAAGAGTATGCGCGGTGGGGATGGCATCCACATCAGCCGTCCAAGCTGAAACCTTGAACGTGGAGAGGTCAGCTCTGGATGCCGTCTCCGGCGCCACATCCTCAATGGCGCAAGCGTGCGCCGGAACCCCCTCGATCACCAATTCTACCCGCTGGCGCCAGGATGCAGCCTCAGCCTGCGCGAACCTGTTCCATCTCTTGAAGAACAGTGAGAACCCGCCGTGGTCGATCGACGGCCGCGCCGCCACCTTGTTCCTGAACTCTGCCACCGAGAAGACGACGAGGAAGTCCTCTGGTCTGTAGTTGTGCATTGTAAACCCGTTGGGAGGCAGAGCAAGACGGGCCACCAGCGCCTCACGCACCTGCGCACAAGAGACCCGCGGCCGAGCCCCCCCACATGCGCAACCATGGCGAAACGCAGACGATGTTCGAGGTCATTCATCGCCGGGGTGCGTCGTACCACGCAGATGGGGGCCGAGAACTCATCCATCCCCGCCAGCGACGTTTGCCCCAGCTCCCTGTTCACAACAGGGCGAGCCTGACGCAAAGGCTGCGGCGATGGAGAGCGACGTCCCGGCGGCGTAGCACGGCGCTGCTCCCCGTTCTTCCGAGGGTGAGCCTGGCGTCCGCTCTGCGGGGGCAGCGTGGCACGGCGCGGCTCCCTGTTCTGACCAGGGTGAGCCTGACGCTAGTTCTGCGGAGACGGCGAGCGGCGGGCCGGTGGCGGGTCACGACGCGCCATCTTGGCCAGCGCAAACCGACGCAGCTCCTCCTCCGGCTCCGGGCTCCTTGGCCGCTTGCAGTCCTTCGTCTCATGCCCCGAAACACCACAACGGAAGCAGAGAGAGTCGTTGGTGCACTCAATCTTGCGGTGTCCCGGCAAAAGACACTTGAAACACAGGCCGGCCATGCCCGGCTCGACCCACCGCCACGGCGAGGTCTCCGCGGCGCGTCTCTCCGCCTTCCTGCGTCTCCACATGGTCTTGCGCGAGGGGCGTGGTTGCTGCCAGACCAAACGGTCTTGCACACGACCACGGTTAGGCTCCGCGACAACGAGATCTGCGGGCGCGCCTTCCGCCGCCGCCCTGCTCACCGGCTGCACCTGCTCCGGGCTTGCCGCGCGCTACAACGAGGAGGCCGAGAGGCCCAAACCTGAGACGATTGGCCGCTCTCCCGCACCACCGAACGCCGACGAAGCAGATCCAGGGCTCACCGGCTGCCAGCGCTGGCCACCGCCCGCGCCTGGCCTCGCAGCGCCTGAACCCGAGGGAGTGAAACCTGCCATAAGGGAGAAAGAGGGGGACGCCGGTGCCGGAATTTCTATAAAATATAGTGTAAGGGATTCTGTAGGGAAAAATTCCAAAGTGATCCAATACAGCAAATCAAAAAAACCACCGCAAGTAAAATTACTAAGGATTTAAATCCTCAAAAATTACTATACAAATCTTTCAAATCAAAGTAGCCCTAAAAACAAAAGACAATCGGCCTACAAACGGCATGGCTTAAGGCATTGTTTGAACAAAGGATTTTTCATAGGAATGGAATCTTATAAGAAATTTTCCTATTATTGTACGATTGGCTATGATTTTTATAGGATTATTCCTTTCCTTCGCAGTTTTGGAGGATTCCAAACATTTACTCAAAACCTCAAATCTCATGTTTTACCTCTTTGAGAAGTCCAATGTAACATGGGGCTTTATCTCTCATTTCTCGCACTAAATTGATGTACTAGCCATTTGTCCCACAAATCCGAACTGATGGAATGGGTTTGGCAATATATTTATATTTCAACACTCCCCCTCACGGTTAGGCTATTTTATTTATTAGTCGTGGGTTCGGTGTAGGCCCCATAATATTTTTTCTTTTATTTAATACTACGTAGACAAGTTCTTGAACTTGATACCTCTTGGCTCAGATAGCATATAAAATTACTGCACTAGCCATCTATCCAAAAGTCCGAACTAATGGAGGTTGTGCACTATATTTCAACATGCGGCGCCCCGAATGGCATTAAATTAAAAATAAACATCTTTCGAACATAAATTAAAACAACACTAAATCGTAAACTCAATCATCGTAGGAGGAGTCGACGATGATCGTGGCGGTAGCTACCGGCACGTAGGGCCACCACCGTGCTCGACCAATTGGTGTCACGGGCAGCAGCTTCATGTCCTCCTCTTCGTACTTTGCCGTCACCTCCCAATCGACGACGAGTCATTGGGCTCTAGCTTGACAATGGCGGTATGTTGCGACACGGATCTGGCCCCCTCCATGCCCGCTAACTCATCCTCGGACTCGAGATCGAGTTTGGGAACAACTTTCGCCACAACGGTGGAAACGTGAGCCCATAACTCCGCCGCTCGGCCGCGTTCCGCCGTTCCAGTAAGAAATCTCGGCCGACGGAGTGCCGCTTAATTTTGTGCTCCCGTTAGAATAGTTCTCCCAAATAGGCGAATTCAACGCATACTCGGGTTCCGCATGTAGCTCCACAGGACAATCCCTTCGACGTTGGACGACCTCGGCATCACGGGTATCACGCTTGGGTGGTGGAAGCACAGGGACGAACAAAGGGTTCACTTGCCACCCTTTTGGGAGGAAGTAGTCTGGCGACGCTGGGATGCTGGCGATAGCCAGTTAGTGCACCGACGTCAACCGTCCGTCCAAACCGTCGGCGCGGCTCGAGCCAGCTTCATGTTGTGCCTTGGCATCTTCACGTCATCAGTGGTAGTGGTGACTGATCTATGTGCGATGGCGGTGGACCAAAAGGGAGGTAGAGAGGCGGGTGGTGCAATTTAGAGGGTAAGACGCATCACGTCGGTCTATAGACGACGCGTGTGATAGGTGGGTAGGTGGAGGGGTGGGGCCTTTAATAAGACCGTGAGTCGCTGATAAGCCGGCCCCGAATGTTGGAGGGGTCTTCGGGGGAGAATTTTGACGGTACATTTTACTAGTGTTAAGAGAGAGTTGTATTGAGTTTGATATGCTATACATTTTGTGGGTACATGGTTATATTTAATTGACAACAAATTATTGTATTGACGATAAATAATGGTGATGTGGACGTATGGCTAAAAAAAGATGACATGGATAGATTACATGTACAATATACTACTTCCTCCGGTACACAAAAATTGTCGCTGAAACATAACTACCGTAGTACAAAATGTATACAGATTGGCGACATAAATTTTGGATCGGAGGGAGTATAATTAGTGAATATTAGTGGGGGTGATATGGACAATTGATTGGTTAAAAGAATGGATGATGTGGATAGCTTGCATGTGGATATAGAAAAATAATTAATACTCCCTCCGTTCATAAAAGGATGTCTCAACTGATGCATGCATGTTTGGACAAAGTTGATGCATGCATGTTTGGACAAAGTTGAGACATCCTTTTATAGACGGAGGGAGTACATGTTAGTGGGGTTTTACTTTATAATAAGTGTTGATTTTAGACATTTTTGGTGTGAGTAATTAATTTCCGTGAGGGTAATTTCGTAAATAGAATAATAGCATCTATTGTCTCCTTGCGTCGAAGGTTGTTAGGCTAATCGCCATGCGTCGCCGTAGCCGCATATGGTTCATGTGAGGTAGAGAGACGAAAGAATGATTCGTGGGAGGGGCAAAAGCAAGGGAGCGAGTTCTTGGTCGATCGTTTAACTCCTCGGACAGTCGGACCCAGGGACGGAGCCAAGGGGTGCGGGCAGGGGCCATGGCTCCCCTATGCTGGAATTTTTTGTGAAAACCCCTATGTAATATGTGTTTTGACCCCTAAATTTGTAAGAAATTGACTACATGCCCCTTCTGAATAGTTTAGTGTTCATTTGGCCCCCTCCTTCTGCTAATCCTGACTCCGTCCCTGCTCGGACCTCGGCTGCGCTCGCCTGCCACGGCCGGCTGGTTGTCCACCTCCCCGCCGCTGAACCATACTCGGAAGAAATATGTGATAGTTTTAAAGCAAATCATCATATTTCTGGTTGTACAAAATCTAGTTTTAATTCATTATAATGTAGCAGGACCAAGTTAATCGAGTCGAATTAAGCAGCTCAGGTACACGATGACTACTTCCTGTCGGTAACAATCACGCACATACAAATCTAATGCTGAATTGCTGATTCAGAGGAAAACGATCAACACGACAACTACTGTGTTCGTCGTCTTCTAATACCTAGTCGTGTTTCTGAAATCGAAACCTTCACCGAACTATAATGTCCGGTGCATCCACGTCCGCCGTCGAGAAGAACCCTCAGATGAGCGAGTCTTGGTTCTTCAGTTGCCTCTCCAGCACCGCGCCGTACATGTATCACATGTCGGAGTACTTTGATAGATTGTCGTGCCCATGCTATATCTGCGTGGTGGTCTGGTGGAGGACGAAAAAAAATTAGAGATAGGGCGAACTCTAAAAAATATATGCAAAAACTGAAATAATACGGAAATATTAACTTGGTATATGATTCATAACAACTTAGTACAATGTAAAAATAAAATATTTAAATATAAGTAAACCTAAAACATGACAATGAAAAATCTCTATTTTTTTAAAAATCTTTATAATTTTGTCGATCAAGAATTTTAAATATACCTCGCTCGATGTAGCACATCATCAGTCATCAAGAAGCCAACATGGATTTTTTTTTTGTGCAACTCAGTCTTGATGGTGTTTGTCGCCCAGAAGTTTATTTCAACTTTCTTTCAACTATTGTCGTCGTCACCGGTAAAAACAATGTCATCTCAATGAGACGATAAACCGCAAAAAACATAATATGCTTTTCAAATGTCAAGACATCTATAATATCTTTGATTCTATGTTTATGAATAATGACTGAACTACTATAACTAGAATTTTAGCCAATACCAATAAACATATAAAGCCAAACTAGAACCATAAAACGTAACCTATCACATATATAGTGAGTTGGTTCGGCCACGCCAATAAGCTGCCCAAAATACTCTCAACCCGTTCTTAAATACCACCCCTTGGACATTGTTTACAGTCGGGTTTTGTTAAATTGAGAATTAGCTATTGCAAAAAAATCAGAAGTGTTGGTTTTTGACTAGACATAGTTCTTGTTTTTAGTTCCGAATCATAACTTTCTCATACGGAATCCGTTTTCAGCATACGACCACTCAAATTGTTTTCGCCAGAAATTAAGGTAGGACGGCCGCGCTACCTTGCCCTAAGGGGAGCTTAGTGCTTGCTTGCGAGCAGCCCGCCTGTCACCCTTCGCCGCCGACACCTCATACCAGGCCTCGCCAAAGACGAGTGAATGGACGATGATTTTTGTTCTTGTGCGTTCATACCCTTTATACACGTGATCTTAGTTGTCCTCCTTCCAATTTTTCTTCTTATAAAAATAATTACTACTCACATTGTTCACTAGTATTGGTGGATCATGGCCCTTGGATCAGCTGGTATGGGCGGTTAATATTCATTAGTCCCTACTGTGAAAGACCTCCTTCGGGTGTCTGGACCAGTTGGGGCGTGGAAATATGTTCGGACCTCCAACGGACGGATGGGGGTCTTTCGAAAGCGCAGTTAGAGATGCTCTAGGGCTAGCTAACCTGACAGTAGCCAGATTATGTCTTCTCTTTCCGTGGTTTGGAATGGTTGGATGGAGTTCCTGCTCTCTTTCTTGCTCTAAGCACATGCAGCTGCCTTGGTGCAACAATTAGGTTCTAAAACAAGTAGTCTAATCTAGCTTTTCATGCATTCCTTTTCGTACTTGTTTGGCCAACATATTTAACTACACAACGAATGGACATTACACCCGCTTAACGGGAAGCACACTAGTAAATATCTGATGTCAATGGGCAGATAACAAAATAAAATGGAAGTGGATGCCATATATACATACAGTTATATAAATGGTGGTAAAGAAGCAATTCCCTCACCATGCTTCACTGGTCATGGCCACCTTCTTTTTACACCATCATGTCATGTCCCCGTATCAAACTCCTCTTTAAAACCACTAGTAGCAAGTAAAAGCCAAGAAGTCGAGCATAACACGACGATTCATATAGTGGAGTGCATGAAAGCGCCCGATGGCGACTATGCATTTGACAATTGAGGACACCATTGGGCGAATGTAGGGAGAAGCCGAGAAGGAGGTGGGCATGGTATGCACGGTGGGGGTGAAAATCATGAGCTAGTTTTGGACGGTGACGAGCAAGATTCAGTCATGCATTCGTTCCTTAATTACCTGAGAAGATGTGCGCCACATCCCACATGACTTACCTACCAAACTAATCCTACATCAAGTCCTATTTATGCTGTCCATTTAGCACGCTGCACAAGCTATGTTGCATATCTGTTAACGGGATGGTGATTCATCACCAGGGACGTACTAAGAAACTAGTCTTGTTACTACTGTTGCTACTTGTGCTATCGTTACTGGTGCTCGACGCCGTCGGAGAGTCATCAGCGGCAGCGGCGGCGGCAGCAGGAGGAGGAGAAGGGGAACTGACGTCGACGGCATGCGGCAGCAGCAGCTACAACTACGTCAGCGCGCTGCTGCGGCGGTGGCGCCCTTCAGCCCGACGCCGCCCGCCGAGGAGTGCTGCTGGGCGGTGCGCGAGCTGGGGCAGCCCTGCCTCTGCATGCTCCTCGCCGGCCCGCCCATCTCCGGAGCCGACCGCCGGATGCTCATCCGCCTCCCCTCCACGTGCGCCGCCACCTACGACGACGGTGACGAAGACGACCTGCGTCAAGATCTAGCCTCGTGTGCCGCTACGTAGCATGCAGCCACACGTCCCTGATGCCGCTTTCTCTTACAAGTTACAGCGGATGCGTGCATTTGGGTTGCATGATTCTCCTCCTTTTGTGACACATAGTCCTACAAGCTAGGATACAAACATCGATACGCAACGCAAGAGTGTAATCTAATCCGAACACCAATCGGCTACTGGAGCTGGTCCTTTTTGTCACGTCGCCTCCTGCTTACTCCACCTTCCACGCCCTTTTTTCCTTTACGTTTTATAAACCATATCATCAATTACTTTCCTGCAATCAGTTGATTACACGATTATGCTGATGATGATGCGATCGCGCATTGCAACAGGAGGCTTGTTTCATGGCTCCAGATAGGTAACCTCAGACTACAGGAGCTATATGTGTGAGATATCGCTCCCACAGAATTATTGTACTTTATCTTCATTTCATGGTAAAGTATGTTAACTATAAAATGAAAACTCGGAATGAAACCCATTAGACGGCCGACAACAAAAAGGTCATACGTGATCTACTTTCCGAAGAAACAAAGTTACATTACAGCAAGAGAATTGTACTTGAATACGTACTATTATAGTTTATATGTTGTACAAAAAGAGGCTTTGCCTGTAAGATTCCTAGTCCTAAAAAGCTTTCTTCCCATCTAAAGAAGAAATCTAGCAGAGAGTTACCTCACAGCCTGGACCTTACCTGACCTTAACCAGGCATACCTCAACCATCAGGGTGCCCAAGAATTAAGGTAGCTAGCAAGCAAGCCATAATGTGCCAAGTCATTCCAAACTTGACCCCTAAACTCATCCCAGCAACTGTTAAAGCTACACACACATATATATATATCACCGCATCAGCCATGGCTGCCTCCTGCTCCACTTGATCACCTCCCTGTTCTTCTCATTCAATTACATCATCAGCTGTCGCCCACAGGCTCGTTGACTAGCTAACGTCATAGCCACCCTCCTGGCCTGCATATAAAGGTCACAACATCTCCATCACAACAGCTGCTGTTACTCTGTCTTCCCCAAGTTTAGCCATCTAACCATCTCCGTACCTCTTCTGTTCTTTCAGTTTAGCGAAAGCTATTGTGCATAGGGAATAGATAAGTCCACAGATCAGTACATACATATATGGATCCCAAAATTACTGTTGCTCTCACTCTGTCTCTCGTAGGTGGCTTGAGCACCTCCCTTGGTACGCATTTATACATCTTTCTTCATCCCCCTCCACTTCTGATCTTTGTTCATAATATATCACATATTCATATTGACATGAACTGTTTAATACTTTAGTTTGATGCATTATATATCACACATTTCTCAATGGGAGTTTTCCAGAATGTTAGAATGATAGACTAGTCAGATAGCATTTGCCTGCTCCTTTTGCCAATGATATTTTATTGTAACTCAACAGGTGCATTACTGGCAATATTAAATCGTGCACCAAACAACAGAACACTCGGGATATTACAGGTCAAATGCTACAACTATCTACTTAATTCTGACCATAGGATCACACCCAAAGAGCAACAAAAGTTCATTTGTATATGAATCAATTTAACAATCATTTTGAAAACTCCTTTTAGGGATTTGCTACTGGACTCATGTTGAGCATGTCTTTCTTTGACTTGGCCTATGATGCTGTCCATGCGATTGGTTTTCTGAAAGGAAACCTTTGGGTGAGACCGTGAGAGTAAGCAAGATGACTTTTAGGCATCTGTACGCTTTCTTATCTTTTTAGCATGTGATTTGCAGTTTTTTGCTGGAGCACTTCTATTTTCAGCAATTGCCGATATATTCCCTGAGCCAGAATGCAGTCCGCCAGATGAAAATGACAAACAAGTATAGCTTCACTCAACTTTGCAAATACACTTTTTCCGTCAGCGTTTCTCGAGAAAACTAAATATGATTCTCCACTTTGTTTTCCATTTGGGGAAGAAGACTATTAATAGCACAGCACGGCAGGAACTAATGATGAGACACCGAAGAAGAGTTATCTTTAGTGTAATTGTCACAGCAATTGGTAAGCGCAATGTACTTTGGTACCCTATACAGTATGTTCTACCCAAAATATTTGTAGATTTAAGTTGTGTCTTTTATGTCTAGCAATTTATCAATCATTCAATGTATGTTAGATAGATATCTGTGGTCTCAACCTTTCAAATGAGAAATAACAATGTACAACCTGAAGCAAAACCTGCAACATGAACTACCAAAAATACATCATAGTGTTTTGCATCATGAGGCCAGAACGAGAAAACACACCTTTTAGGTAATTATACAGAAATCCACACTTCATGCTAGTCGTTCTTCAAATGCATATATTGACTCCACATAAATGTTTGGGCTTGTTCATACAACAGTGTACAAAACAATTAGCTTAACTGATTCAGATTGAATGGCTAAGCCAATTTAAGATCAGAGACATGATTTAACAAGTGATATTGGCAGTAAATTTCAGGACATTCAGTGTATAATAGTGTTATGACCCAGGATAGTTACTGTTTTATTGAACACCTAAAACCAAGTCAATATTATAAAGTGATAAGTATAACAGCAGTAGTTTTTCATAAATTACAAATGGTGGACAATAAAATTAAAATAAACCAACCAAGCAATAGTTACCGAAATGATGTAGGGAATATACACATATACAAGTAATGATATGGCCCTTTCATAGAATTTCATTATTTTAATGATCGCATTCATGAACGAAGTTCTTATGTCAACAGTTGCTGGAGTGAGTCTGCAAAACTTCCCTGTGGGTACTGCCGCATTTCTCGGAACCGCAAAGGTATTGTTCACTGTTTTACATGTTTAGAGTAATATGTTTTCTCTTAACACCACGCCTAATGTATTAAATTCCCGACTCATGGTTTTAGACATAAGATGTTTGAGAAGATAATAGCATATTATATGTAGGGATGAAAACGGAGCGGATACGGACGGAACTGAGTGGTGCCACATTTGTTTTCATATTTTTTACGGAAGCGGAAGCGAATACAGAAATCCCGGAAACAAATATTATCGTAAACATATATAGACCGAATACGGTGCGGACACGGAACAAAAAGCAGATGTTTGCCGGAACCAAGAGACCCCTTAAATAATGCAGAAAAACTAAAGCTAACCAAACACATTTTCAAGTTTTTAAGATAAAATAAAATATAAGGAGTTATCATGATTATATAATATAGTGTGCATAAGTTTTGTATTACCGCATAAGTTCCGTATATAATATAGGAAAGCACCGCATAGCAAAAATGGAAAGTTCCATATTACCGGAAACGGAATTTCCGTTTCCGTGGGTGTTCCGCCGGAATACGATGTTTCGTTTCTGTTTCCGTTCCGCAAAATTCCGTTTCCGTTTTTTCGTGAAAAAGTCAGAAAGTTTCTGTTCCGTTTTCATCCCTAATTATATGCCTATCAGATATGGCGTAATTAGTAATTACTAATATACATTACCCTTTTCCATTGAATTAAAATGTACTATCAAAATTTCAATTGATGTTTGATTTTGTGCCCAAATCATTTTCTCAAGAACTATATATCTTCACAGATACTATTTCTATTAGTTTCTGTGCCTTGTTAGCATTTGAAGTCTTGAACACCTCAAACTCTGTTTCACAAATAATTATGTCTTAGAAATACAAACAATTCAGTTTATGGGTGATGTGTCTGAAGACGCTGCATCTCCATCCGCGCACGTTATATTTTTTCTGTTTGGAAGCATGTTCCTTTTTAGCTGCCAACAATTTTTTAACACAGCCAACAATTTGAATAAGTATGAACCAGAAACTGAATAATCAACAATAGTAGTTTATGCTGTACACCTCATTAATATTATCTACCTTTCAGGGCTTTCGTGCTGGCCTTAACTTGGTTATTGCTATAGCCCTACACTACATCCCGGAGGTAATTGAATATACTGACTTTTAATGAAATAGGGAATGGATATGGAACCAGAATTATCCTGTATCTTTCATTTCAAACCTCCGTGAATTACCAAAATAGAAAATTGGGATAGGATGCTCCCCACCTTCTATATGTGCACAATGCATTGCAGATCTGTCATTTTAAGACACATAATAGTACAATACCGATATTGTGGTGAATCGTTACGCACCTGATTACTTATGAAAGCTAATAGCACCAAAGAATCTGCTAATATTTGTAGTAATTTTTTTGTTCATGCGCAGGGTATTGCTGTAGCTCTCCCTGCATACTTTGCAACTTGCAGGTACTGGTTATAATTATTACAGAATATGCATCGTATATTTTATACTCTCTGTTTCATTATTAAACTGTCACTTGCATGAGAAGTCTCAATTTGGAAATAACTATACATTCCTAGTTAATACAATATCTCGTACCCGAGTGGTGTAGCTTAGTGAGGGCCATCCTGGGCCATGGCGCCTCCCAACCAAATTGTTTCCTTTGCCTAATGCCTAATCTTTGACACTTGACCAGATTTGACATAATACACTTGATTAGCCCCCTCAACTATGTTGAATCCTTATTTAGCCCCCTCTTCAATTTGGTTGAAGTTCCGCGACCAGTACCCCTACTTAATGTGATTTATAGGAGTTAAAATGCTTGTACTGTCTCTTGCAATAGGGGCATTCATGGTCATTTTTCATTAAATTTTCTCAGATATGTTCTCTTGGTCTCTGTGCATGCTGAGCCGAGGACACTTGCAGAGAAACAAGGAAGTATATGTCTTAACATGACAATGCTAAATTGTATGTTGAATTATATATCATCTTAAAATGACATATTGAAATAATTAGAAAATAAGAACGGCTTAGCTGGTTTAATTCAAAAGGCTAATTGCTAGTTATCAGTTTATTACCTAAAGAAGCATATAACTGTTACAATACATAAGATTTACAATAAATACTACAGTCGCACTGATTTGGAAAGAAAGTTAGCTCTGTGATTGCAGTCTAATAATATTGTTATTTTGCGTCTGATGCAGCAAATGGCAAGCATTCAAACTAGCAACACTTTCTGGTTTTGCAGAGCCACTAGGTGTAATTATCGTGGGTAGGTTGACTCTTCATTTTTTCTATTATAAGTGACTGGTTCAAAGCATTTGCGCCGTTAATCTCCAACTTAGCACTGTTGTATTAATTATTAAATTGAAATAAACGTAAAATATGGGCGATGTAAAATTTTCTTACGGACTAAGAACTAAAATAAATGAATAATGCAACACAGTGTTAGCACTTACTCATGTGTGACATAAAATATTGCCAATTCTAACGTAGATGTAAATATTTTTGCAATAATACAAAACTACAACAGAAGAGCATTATGAAGTGTTACATCCAATGAATGGTCATGAACAACATAGCAAAGACAGAAGTGATCATTGAACAATGCTTTAAAACTAAACAAACAAGATGCATCATTCACTGAAAAACATGTATAAATATCATGTGACGATATAATATGTACTGGTGTTAGACATGGTAATGGATATGCAGATTTTGTGGTGAATAAAAGTAGCCGCAAAGTAATTTTTGTGGTGACTAAAAGTAGCTGCAAGGTACCTTAGTTTTTTGTGGTGATCATATTGTTACTATCTAATTGAGAAGCTCAGTGGCTGAAAATGGATCATGGTGCATTCTAGACCATAAAAATTGCTATAGTCAGTGGCATGCAAGAGTTGCATTAAAATGTGAACAGCCACTTGCAATTAATCTTTCTCTAGGACTAATCATTATTTCATCCCTGTCTCTTCGGTGAGTAACAACCTTTAAAGATTGAGCTCGTGCACTTCATTTATATTTTCCTCTTTGTATCTCAAACAATGCATATGAAACTGTGTTTCTTGCAGCATACATATTTCCGAGCAACTTAAATCCGGAAATACTGGAAGGTCTACTTGGATTAGGTAACGGCAGTTTTAAAAAATTAATAATATTTCATAAGTAACATAAACTATATATTCAACTTGTTTTATTCATTTTCCTTTTTGCACAGTGGGAGGAGTAATGGCATTCCTGACATTATATGAGATGCTACCGTTAGCAATTGAATATGCTGGACGCAAGGATGCTGTGAAAGCTGTATTTGTTGGCATGGCTTTTATGTCCATGAGGTGCGTTAACTCATAGTCATAGATACGGTACAATTAAAATTATATAAGGCAATATACTTTATGCACTTGAGGTTTCTAGTCATTTGTCCGATGGTAATTATGCATGTCAGCTTGTAGCCATAATTGCCAAATTTCCTACAAGACTACAACCAAATCTGCCTCCCAGTTTGGCCCCACAATGTTTTTGCTACAGTTTTGCATTTGGCCAAAAAACGAACTGGATGGTGGCCAGATCTGAAAGTTGTCCAAAATATAGTACTTCCTCTGTCCCAAAAGCCTACCAAAGCGTCTTATATTTTGGGACGGAGGTACTACTAAACAGAACACTAGCACAATTTGGTGAACATAACCAAAATTTGCAGACAATCTTAGCAGATCTTACTTACGAACTAAAACACCATAAATTCTCTACTACACTATACAACTTTCCCTGTATCATTTTACTAACTTGTTTTCCTAACTTCCTATTGAAGGTAAGAAATGTCGAACAAATATAGATTTACTATGACCCAATGCTAGTTTTTAACATTTGGATAACATAAAAAATCATATCTACCAACATTAACCATATGTTTATCTTTGATTAATCCCCATGTCCTAGCAGCATGATCATGTTTAATATTGGTGTAGCTAGCAATGTTCAAAAGTCAAATCTAATTAATAAAAATATCTAATTGTTACATAGATTCAATCTATCATGTACACATTAGTAAGATGTGTTTTGGAGAATCCCCTTTTTAGAGGCTTATTATTTCTTATAGCTTCTTCAGAATAGAATATTCTAAATACACAGGAATTGAGAACATAGCATTTGAGAGACTTACCAGAGCATGGCTTGCAACCATGGCTGATGGCTCTTTACTTAACAATTAACATCATGACAAGTATGTTCAGAGATTGTCTTGTGATGTGCAATGAAAATTCTATTGGCAGCTTGCACTTCCTGGATATTAGTCTTCCAAAGGAGATGAGCGCTTAATTTCAGTCTAACCTAATAAGTGTTATGGGAAAATGCATCACGGACTTGCAATAAGGTATTTTACTTTTCCTTCACATCACTATTGTGCTATCCGCAGAAAGTAAATTTCACTGTCATTATTATTTTTAAATATAATCCCAAACGACCAGAAATAAATAATTGCCTTCAAATGACATCGAATTCCAACTCTTCATGTATGAGATTAAGTGTCATTAATTATAAATCATACTGCTGTTTGTCTACTACAGTATTACATTCTAAGCTACTGTAACTGTGCATGGACATAAAAACCTGTTAACTGGGGATGGTACCTCTTAGCCATGAATGATCTTCAGTTACCCTCCACTCATGTAATCACTTCCACAAAAAAAAGGTCCCTACATTAGCAATTGATTGCACTAGAACTTGCATTATAAAGTTATTTGCTTTGTATGTTCTTTTTACTCATGTAAACCTAAGTGGTCCCTGATAAAACAAATGATGGGTAAATATATGGAAGATCAAATTTTCAGTGAACTGTTCTTTTGAAAACTATAAACTTAATTTATGAAGAAAATACATAGTGCAAAGACTTGGCTAGGGGGAAACAAATTTGGCCATCTACCTTAGTATTTCACCATTTCATTCATTGCATTGGCAAGACAAAATGATCATATCGCATTTCCCTTTTTTTCTGCAGGTCCTGATTGGGAGCATGTGCATACAGTCACATGTCATGATACAGCTTTCTGCAATAGTAGCGGACACAGTTACTTGCAAACCAGGGCCTTCATTGATGTCTTCTTGATGCATGGCTACCATGGCTGCAAGAAAATTATAACCCTCTGACAGGTCATGTACATAATGAATAAAAGTGTTCTTATCGGAAGGAGAAAAGAACTCTCAGATGATGTAAATAATAAAAATAATTATGAGACGAACCATTGATCTCAATTCGCTATCAATGATAACTGTACCTCATGTGATCCAACACAATATGCTTTGAAATTTACTTCATGTGATTCAGCACAATATGCTTTGAAATTTACTTTATGCAAAGGTTACAGTCATGTAGCTTGCTATTCAGCTGTTGATACATTGGTCTGGCAAGAGTAAGAGTATCATTTTAGGCTAAACTCATGAGATTCAGATCATAGCATGTTTGGAAGGCTGCAACTCCAGAAGTTATATTTTTTCTGGAGGGGAACTCCCGAAGTTGAATATACCATACTATAGCTGATTCTACACTAGTGGGTTACTGGGCAAGTTTACCGCAGCTCTAAAAGGGGACTTTGGTTCGGATCTCATTGGATGAACTTAGGGATAAATATTTCCGGCAAGCATAACACAGCTTCAAAACAGCTTTCGCTTTTCTGCAGGGAACAGGCCGGTGTAAGGTTCTTGAATGGGTTTGCATTTTTTGCGTGGACTCGGCCAATCTTCCTTACTGAGTACTATAGTTGATGTCTACATCATTTTTAGTTTTCACTTATCGGAATCCGGACGAATGCCTGGGTAAATAAAAGAGGAACTGCTTCCAGATCTTCTTCACCTGCTGGAATTGGAATGGAATCAAGTACTCCAATTCAGGGCCAACCTACAAACTGGAATAATATTCCAATCCCATGTT
This sequence comes from Poa pratensis, assembly GCA_947311845.1. Lineage (NCBI taxonomy): Eukaryota > Viridiplantae > Streptophyta > Magnoliopsida > Poales > Poaceae > Poa > Poa pratensis. Next base: position 31,552,985 of record CAMZMU010000086.1, on the reverse strand, counting down.
TCTAGGAAAAAATGCACTTCACCAAAGCAGATGGTCCATTCCTAAATCTAGCAGCAAAAGTAGGGACAGATCTGGGGCACAATTACTACAACTAGGAGTAAAAACAAGACGCAGATCGTGCGCACCTCGCGAGAAAACAGATCTGGGGTGGAAGAGATCAGTGGGGTCCGACGCCTCCGCGTGTCGGCCGCGGAACAGACCGGCGAATAGGAGGGGGCGCGGCGCCGTGGAGAGGAGAGCGGGATGCCGAGCTGGACCTGAGGGTGGCCATCTCTGCCGATTAGCTCTAACTCGAAGCTCTTCAGTTTAGCTGAAGCGGTACGAAGCAATGTCAGCCAGAAGATAAAGATCCAACTGCTCCTCCTCATTGTGAACTATCTTTACTAGTATTAAAACAGAGAGCGTGGTAGTCACACTTTCACCTAATTACGAGAGAAATGCCACCGCTCTCTCTCCAACTCTCTCGTAAAACTGGCTTATCTCTCTGCATTATCCCGTAACTCCCTCCCTCTTTCTCTCGCTCATTGTGGCGACAAAGAGCCACAGATGAGATTCAATAAAACAAATTCTGTTTTGCATGCCCGTGAGATCGTATCAATAACTGTCCAGTCCATGCCAAGTAAATCGGAAGTGCACGGTCCAAAATCGTATCTTGAGAGTCTCCATGTCGTCCGTCAATCTCCAACTAACTCACTCCGTCCCCGACTCCCCATCCCCTCCTCAAGTCCTCATCTATCTCATCGTCCCATGTCGCCCTCTCCTAATACCACAAGCCGAAGCTGTTATTTGTTCAAGCAAGAGCAAGATACATAGGAGGAAGAGAGAGATGATAACATTGCCATGGCGGGGACTGCACCTACAATGTTAAGCGCGAGAGATAAAACGTACTTCGGCTCAATCGGCAGGTACTTCACGCAACGTGGCTTGTGTCGCCACTGTCTACGACGTGCCCCCACTGTCTTGCCGGCCACCATTGTCGTCGTGGACCTACTGCCGGCTGAGCTCGCACTCGCGCTCTCGTTCGCTCGCTCACTCTCCGCACTTGCGCCGTTTGGCATCCTTGCCGACGTGTGTACCGTGCTCGCCGTCGCCGTCAATGTCAAGGAGGACATCAGTATCCTGGCTGAGCGTGAGCGGTAGGCGGTAGCCGTTCGGCGGCCGGAGCGGGTTCACGGTGTTGTGGGGGTATTGTATTCTGGTTCGCGTCCAGCGTCCCCGAGGGCTATGTGAGGCATTAATTTCTAACCGTTTGGTTGCAATTTACGTACTACAGTAAAGTATCTCCCACACTGTACATATGTGTTTTGTATCCTTTTTCTACTACCAAAACAACTGAACACAGAGAACACGATTACTGTAATGAATCCGCCAATTGTGTGTCTATGTATTTTTCATATGTATATACAATTTTTTCGAATTTTATTTCTCTCAACTATTCTTAGCAGGTTTACTGAATTTATGATGCTGAATCAGAATTTCATGTGGTCGCTGCCGTGGTGGGCTGCTAGATGAGTTATGGCTCTGGTCGGTGTCTGCGATTTGAGGATGTCATTGAACGCCTCTGCAATTATGAGTAAATCGACGGTGGGTGTCGAAGCCAAGAGGTTTGAGTCTCTGAATAAAAAGAAAGCCAAGGCTTGTGTTAACCTCCGCAAGAACTTGGTCTGCATGTAGTAATATTCTTTGGACCAATTCATGGCATCGGATGTAGTAATAAGAATAAAGCCAAGGCTTGTGTGAAGTGTCCTACTAGCTCATTGATCTCTGATTTCATGCCACTTAATTATCTTATTTTGCGTTATAAAACTTGGCTTACCACAATAGTGTGATGAATGGATGTTCCAGCAATTGCTGATACCAGTAATGAAGACAAAAATGCAAAGGTAAAAAGTTCAAGATATTACAGGATTGTGCCTCTCATATGATATACTTTGTGTGAAAATTTGACGGTCCAATTGCAATTCTTATTTGGGGTATTAGCTTCACAAAAACTCACAATTTTATGCACTACAATTTTTTTTTAAACTTACAATTTTCTTGGAGTCTCACTTTGGCAATCTTCTTTACAATGTGAAAACACATGTTTGTGCCGAGTTTTGTCATGACAGTAATAACTTAGCCATGAATATGGTCATAACCTTGGTCATTTGGCCATCGTGTGAAGACTTTTTTTCAAAAATTGTTGCATGACCAGTCATAGCTAGCTATTGATTTTGTTTTCAACCTTTTTCTGTGCTATCGAGTAAAATCATGGTAGACTACGTTTATATGATTTTCTCTTATGTGGGACAAAATTATAACACACTTGTAGCTCAAATTTGAACAGGTTAATATCATTAAACTCATTTATTGAATGGAATATAAATAAAAGGTCAAAAAATAAATATATTCAGAAGTTGTGCCTTACATATGATATATTTTGTGTGGAAATGTGAAAGTCCAATTTCCCATATGATAGTGAGAGATTTCTCTAAATCTAGGACCAAATTATAACACACTTGTGCTTCATAATTTAATTTAAGTTGCATATGTAGCTAACCACGTCTTTTAATCGTCAAATTATTTAGGGGAATTAGTCATGCCGACGGAATGGAGATGAAAATGAAAGAACCGCGTCTTTTTAATCGTCAAAATTAATGTTGTTCATGATTTAATTATCTAATTATCTCTAAGTTATAGTGAAACACATGAAACAAAAGAACAAACCCCGTCTTTTAGTCGTCAAATTAATGTAATTCATGATTTAGTCATCTAATTATTTCAAAATTATCATAAACATATGAAACAAACAAAGGAACCACTAATGTTGATCATTATTTAATCATCTAATTATATCTAAATTATCAATAGAAAACCCAAGGTGAGATATGCCAGACTAATTCTGATCAATATGATATATCTCAGCTTGTTGTGAATCCTTGTTTCACTTTCGGATTTATAAGTTGCTTGCACATGACGTAAAAAACTAGCGATGTGGAACTAAACATCCCACTTCCCACTTCATATGACTCAAAACTGTGAGAGAGACCACTGTTAGGTAATTTCGATTAGAACCATCAATACAAAAATCATCACTAATCTTAGGGGCAAATCTAAAAGCTCTTTATCTCAGATCGGCCCTGAATTTAGGGGTGATGTATACCATTGCCACATTTGGGGTGTATAAACCGGTTGTACGTACTGTAAACTAGCGAGTTAGTACTGAACATCCGACCATGCATTAAAAAAATTAAGACCGGAGACCACGGTCAGTTTATACCGGCAGTTCAGACCGGACCATTAAAACTGTTAGTGCAACACCTGTCAAAGCGGTTCACTCCACAGAAAAGCTCATGTGGCCATTCGAGAGGCTGATTTAGACGAGGAGTACAAAAATGAGGAAATCTAACATAGTGAGACAAAACTAAGTAGTACTAAACGATGAAAAGTAGAAAACCTTTTTATCAAAACATTCCAAGGTTGTAATGAACAGAAGCGGCAACGCCAACGCCTGCATGATCTAGTAGGGAAAAAGGCAGTTTAGGTAAAAATTCCTACAAAAACTCACCGTTATCGGCTAAAATCATAGGTCTGCCACTGTTTGTCAGAGGAAACATTAACTAATCATTTGGACAGATGGCGATATCTGAAAATTTGATGGACCTCAAATAAATTGGTTTTCCATTGAGTATAGGGGCGCCATGCTAAAAACTGAAGTCCATTGACAGATGTCGTTCACAACGAGTGAGTGTGAGTGAATCCACGCCGTTGCAATTGGGAAATGAAATCGGACCACGCAAGGTACCAACCGGGCCAAAGGGACGTGGACCCTTCCTCGCTACATGATCGTCTTCTCTTTCCTACTATAGTACCATGGCACGTCATGGAGTTTCTGCTTGGTACAGTACAGTCCCAATCGGCGGGTGCACGCGGTTGGTAACACGAGCGGTGTGGATTTCGCGGCGAGCATCGCATCCACCGTATATATGGCACACATGTCGACGCTATCTGGAACGAGGCGCGCGGCAACACCGCAGAGCTAAATCCAAGCTAGGATCCATGGAGCAAGTAGGAGTGGTCGCGGACAGTGCGGCTCCCCTGCTGGTGGCCTCCCTCCTCGCCGCTGCCGCGCTCCTCCTCCTCACGTTTCTCCGTCATGGCAGCAACAAGCACGGCCGCCTTCCCCCGAGCCCCATGGCGCTGCCCCTCATCGGCCACCTCTACCTCATCCGCCCTCCTCCGCACCGCGCCTTCGACCGCATCATCGCCCGGTACGGCCCCCTCGTGTACCTCCGCCTCGGCCCCTCCACCCACTGCGTCGTCATCGGGTCCGCCGACGTGGCCCGCGACGTGCTCAAGTTCGAGGGCAGCATCCCGGAGCGGCCCCTCACAGCCGTCACGCGCCACCTCGCCTACGACTCCGCGGGGTTCGCCTTCGCGCCCTACGGCCCGCACTGGCGCTTCATGAAGCGCCTCTGCATGTCCGAGCTGCTCGGCCCGCGCACCATCGAGCAGCTGCGCCCCGTCCGTGCCGCCGAGCTCGCGGGCGTCATACGCGCGGCCACGGCGGCGGCGGAGCGCGGGGAGACCATCGACATGAGCCGGGAGCTCATCCGCATGGCCAACAACGCCATCATGAGGATGGTGGCCACCGAACTCCCCGGCGAGATGGCGGACGCGGCCGGGACTGCGCCAAGCAGGTGGCGGAGATTGTCGGGGCGTTCAACATCGAGGACTACGTCGCCCTCTGCCGCGGCTGGGACCTGCAGGGGCTCAACCGGAAGACGCGCGACGTGCACTCCAGGTTCGACGCGCTGCTGGAAGTCATGATCAAGAAAAAGGAGAAGGAGCGCCGTGAGAATCAGGCCGACAAGCAGGCCAAGATCAAGGACTTGCTCGACATCCTCATGGATGCGGCGGCGGACCCGGACGCCGAGGTCAAGCTCACCAGGGACAACATCAAGGCATTCGTCCTCGTGAGTACTCCACTCTCTACTCTGTCCTTTCCTTGTGGATTTAACTGAATTGAGTTGAATCGAGACTCGAATGTTTAACGATTAATCAACACGTACTGTACAGGACATCTTCACCGCCGGGTCGGACACGACGGCCACCACGGTGGAGTGGATGCTGGCGGAGCTGCTGAACCACCCGGAGTGCCTGGCGAAGCTGCGGGAGGAGATTGACGCGGTGGTGGGCAGGAGTCGGCTGGTGGGCGAGCCGGACGTGGCGCAGATGCCATACCTGCAGGCGGTGCTCAAGGAGACCCTCCGGTTGCGGCCGCCGGCGGTGTTCGCGCAGCGAGAAGCGATCGAGCCCATACACGTCCGCGGGTACACCATCCCCGTCAAGACCTCGGTCTTCTTTAACATCTTTTCCATCAACCGGGACGCGGCATGGTGGGATGAGCCGCTCGAGTTCCGGCCGGAGCGGTTCATGCCGGGTGGCGCTGGCGAGGCCGTGGACCCCAAGGGGCAGCACCTGCAGCTGATGCCGTTCGGGAGCGGCCGGCGCGCGTGCCCTGGCATGGGGCTGGCCATGCAGGCCGTGCCGGCGTTCCTGGCGGCGCTGGTGCAGTGTTTCGACTGGGAGGTGCCAAATCCGCCGCTGGACATGGAGGAGGAGGCCGCGCTGGTCGCCGCGAGGAAGCAGCATCTCGTGATCCTGCCCACGCAGCGCCTCCACCCTCTACCTCTTCCCTGAATGATTCCATCCATCCATGCACCGGTCGATGATCCTCTTGTATCGTTTCATCTCATCTCGTGATAATTAAACAACGGAGATATGCTTTGGTGTAGTATCTGTGTGCCTTGTATTTTCCATGCTTGTACATGTACATCTACTGAGAGTGACGTTTTGGAGCCCGAGCTACACATAGCTCGTTTCTTCTTAAAATTTGCATTTTAGGTTTCAAATAAACTGGGGGGAAATCCAGATGTAGATAGTGACGCAAGTGTGGTTTTTTGCTTCCTGAATATTGTAGCTGAACAGTTCCTATGTTTCGTCTTGAGATGCAGTTGGCCACTTTCAAATGTAGTATGAATAGACATTGCCTTGAGTGCCCATGTTTGTTTGAGCTGAATGGTGCAGGCAAGCCAGGGTGTGAAAGTTAAAATTTGGACCGACTGTTAATAGTGTCCAAAAGCTACCGACTGATTATCTGAAAGATCTACTCCCTCCGTTCCAATTTAATTGACTTGCTATCCACCACATGTGGATCTATCTCCGTTCCAATTTAATTGACTTGCTATCCACCAAATGTGGATGTATATAGACACATTATCTATATACATCCACATTTGGTGGATAGCAAGTCAATTAAATTGGAACGGAGGGAGTAGAAGCTAATTTACGATTATAATTACTACCATATGTCATTATCGAAAAATCTGTCATTGCCGTGTATTAAATTCTTTGCCGTGTGCCACTAATGTTTAATCACAAAAGATTGGTGGTAGGTTTCAAATTAGTGAGACCAATTTTCCCTCCAATGCAGATAATTTTCTAGGTTCCTTTTTGCTTCACCAGATGCGGCGTGTCGGGTTGTTGCGTGCATAAGCGGAAAGGCACGTGCAATTAGTGTCGGCGTGTATCACCTACGAGCTGCAAAAGCCCATGCATCGCTAGTTCCACATGTGGTGCACCGAAACTGAAAATTTCTGAGATCATTAAACTGAAAATGTAGTGTCAAACATATGGTGATAGCTTGAGAATACATTTTTTGCAAACAATGCAGAAAATTTCTAATGTTTGTGAATGTACAAAGAGTGAATTCTCTTCCTATTGTTTTACTAAATTCATGTCCAACCCAAGGTGATACATGGAGTAACATGAAGTGTGTAACATAATGTAGTCTGAAATCCTCTCATAACAAAAGTACTGCCGCCATCCCAATATATAAAGCATTTTGCTATGTCAAAATAGCTTATCAAAATGTTTTATAATTTGAGACAAAGATAAATCGTAGGAAAAAACCATCCAGATGTGAATAGTGTGAACTCGGTTAGCACATTACCATCACTTAATATTACTTATGAATGTGTTGACCACAAATACATCCATGTACTTCAAAACTACAAAAGTCATTATCTGCACCGATCATGTTTCGTTCTCTAATCCAATTTCATGTTTGAAAATAGGATATTCTTTTTAGATGGGATATAGGACCCCTTATTAAAAATCAACTCGTGGCTCTTAGGCTTGGGATAATGATATTTTTTTTATGAATTGTTAATATATGTCCTAAGATTACATAAATTCACTTTGGCTCCCGGGTGCATATGCACCTGTTATTTTTTTTCAAAATTAAAAAAATATGAAAACACTTAGAAAACATCTGCAAAAAATTCGGCACAAACATATACAAGTTCTTAACATTCGTGAAAAATTGCGGAAGGAAATGATCATTTATGTGGTCTGTGCAAAAAAGATAAAATCTGTGCTTTGGAAAATGAATTTTTAAATCTCATTTCGGCCACATATTTTGTATTTTTTGCAAAGACCATATAAAATGTTATTTGCTTCCGATTTTTTTTTACTAATGTTAAGAACTTGTATATGTTTGTACCCAAATTTATTCAGATTTTTTCGAAGTGTTTTCATATATATTTTAATTTGAAAACATATAACAGGAGCATATACACCCGGGAGCCAAAACACCTCTCCCCCTAAGATTAAACATGATGACACCTTTTTGATGCAGCCAACAATTTCGAGCATGCATCACCACTAATATAAAAAACAAAGAGAGGGGTGATCCAATCAATTTGTGGACACACAACGATTGATCCAACTTTTATCAGTTAACCCGTGATACCCGTACTCAACACAGAACACACCACAGAGCGAAAACTCAATCACTCTCATGTCCTCTTTCCAGACACGACATCTCACACACACAAAATGCCATCCCCTACGCCTGACGTGCTCACACACCCAACATCCATCCCCGACACCTGACGCGTTCGCCTGCCGCATGCCATCCGCTCGGCCCAGCCTCCATCCCTGACACCCGACGCGCTCGCTTGTTGCGCGGCGACGAACTGCCCGACGCGCCGACGGTCAGCCTCCGCCGCCCTGAAACGACGTGCCACCGCCGCCGCCCTACACGCTGACGCCTCCCTGCACGCTGATGAGTGTCTCTGTCCTTTGTTATGTGTGAATTCCACACTAAACCCGTGTATGACATGAACTGACGCTTCTGCCACAGTTTCTGATGTAACTTGTTCCTTGGGAAATTCGTTTTGCCTCGTAGTTGTAGAGGCAACCACTATTTAAAAACCGCATTTTAAAATGTCAAAAAACTCAAACAAAATTTTAGATATATACATACAGACATTTATGTATGTACAAAAAGTTTCGCCAAACAAAAATATTTTACGTGGCCTATGTAAAAAAGACAAATTCTGGTGTTCGAAAATGATTTTTCATGATACATTTTTGTGTTTTTATACTGGCCACAGAAATGTCTTTTTGTAAAGCTTTTGTGTGGACATAAAATGTCTTGATATACACCCAAAAAAATTGTTTAGACTTTTTTTGACATCTTTAATGCTTTTAAATCTTTTTTTCAGAATGTGTATCTAGATCTATAAGTCAAAACATCGTGTCCTACCTTGTCCTACTATGATACATGACAGATTTACATCGACATGTAGTATGCCAGTGTGATCTGAAGCCGATCAATTCAACAGACAACAGACAATTGTGTAGCTTGATGTTGATAGCATCAATGATAACGGTAACCCCACGATAATTGTGTTAACCGATTGCAAATCAACAGGGAAACCTAGGAGGTATCTCCTTCGCAGCGGTTGGAGTGAGTTTGTCAGTTCCAAAAGGCTTGTTTGCTGTTGTTTCTTTTCTTCACAACATAATGTTTTTCTTCCGAAACATAGTTAAACGCAGAAGCTCACATAAACATGTACATACTAATCCTATGAACGCGCAGACACATCCTACCCCTATGAGCACCTTTGAAAAACTTAGCCGGCGGGTCTGGTCTTGAAATTGACGAAGTCACAACAACCGCCTCGCTGTCGATGGGAATGTCATCTCTCAGTGAATAATATTCTGTCTAAATGAGAAACACGACTGTCAAACCTAGTGTTTAAACTCTGATGTGGGGTACAACCACCTTACTAATCATCCTACCACAGATAGGTTCTCTAGCATAACTCTTGTTGATTCGTTGCTAAAATGTTTTGTCCTCCATGCTGAGGAGAGCGGTGAGCTTGAGTTGGTGTTAGGAGGCCTATCAGTAATATCTATGTACATATTGATTTGAGGAATAATTTCTACATATTGAATTGATTTGAGGTGTGGCATCAAGGATACTTTAGTGCGATGAATAAAACAAGCTGAATGTCTGGCATCAAGAATGAATAAAGGCAAAGTCTACATATATACCTGAAGAAAAGAACTACGTGGTGCCTGTATGATTCTCTCGCTTAAATTTGGAAAAAGAACTACATCCATGCAGTAAGCCAAACTGAGAATTAGCAAAACTGTACAACGAGCCCTGCGTGGACACAACATACAGCAAGTGAAACCATTCCTTCCTCGAGAAAACTTTTCTGAAACAGAATCACACAGTGTTTACGATTGCACCCTTGGCGGTGAGCTCTTTGATGAAGCAAACGAGTCTTTGGAACTCCGTCGCCGACGAGCCCCCCTCGGCGGTGTCCCGCCTCACCTGCTGTGCGAGCGCTTGTGCCGTCATCCTTAGCTCGCCGGACTCCATGGCATCCCTCAACATCCCCTCCACGACGGCCCTCTCGCACACATCCTTCATGTCCAGCCCGTTCCCCCACACGGCGCCCACGAACCGGCTGTTGATCTGCTGGTCCGCAAAGAACGGCCAGCACACCAGGGGCACGCCCTCGGCGACGCCCTCCAGCGTTGAGTTCCAGCCGGCGTGCGTCAGGAAGCACCCAACGGCGCGGTGCCGCAGCACGTCTCGCTGCGGCGCCCAGTCCACGACGCGCGCCTTGCCATTCCCCACCGCGTCGACGGCTTCCTGGAGGAAGGCGCTCTGGCTCGCGCCAACCATGTCTGGCCGGGCACCCACAAGAACGCGTATCCGGCGGCCACGAGCCCAGACAGTAACTCGGTGAACTGCTCCAGCGAAATGACGGCGAGGCTCCCCAGGCTCACGTATACCACGGACTTGTCGGCGTGCCCGTCAAGCCACGGCATGCAGCCGTCGTCCTCGCGCCACAAGCTGGCGGGCAGCGCCGGCGCCGGCGCTGCCGAGATGGCATGGAGAGGACCTATGCCGAAGACGTCGTGCATATGCGGCGCGATGTGCTCGAGCGCCGACCGCTCCAGCGACGCAGTCGTGTTGAGTATGAGCGCCCGTGCCTTGAGCTGTGAGCGGTGTACTCGACGTGAATCTGCAGCAGGGGGTCGACATCGTGGGTCTCCGCGTGACGGCGGAAGAAGCTTGGAAGATCCCGCCGCGCAGAAAGGCCTCCATGCCTGGAACGCCACGGACCGGAGCATCGAGCTCGGCGCCTATAGGGATGGGAACCTCGCCGAGCTCCTTGAGTTTGGGCGCGGAGAGGTAGGCCAGGAAGCTGCACGCGCTCGCTGTGCGGAACGCGAGCGCCGGCACGCCGAGCTCCTCCGAGAAATCGATGGCGAACGGCAGCAAGCCGTCTGCCACGACGCATGACAGCTCCGGGAAGCCGCCGTCGACCGGAGACAGCAGCGAGGCGAGGACAGCACGGTACGCGGCCGGAACTGTCGTGACCAAGGACTTGGCGAGATCCTTGAGGTCGTCCACCGAGCGGGGATGGTCGTCGGGGAGGCCGTCCGGCACGGACATGAGGCGGAGGCGCGGCGAGGCTGTGGCGTTGGTGCGGTCAACACGGCGGAGGTTGTGATCGGTGTGGAGAAAGGTGACGTGGAGGCCG